>PVKP010013021.1:0-56645 GCA_004027715.1 Plecturocebus donacophilus | reverse complement strand
AAAAAAAAAAAAAAAAAAAAAAAAGACACCAAACATAATTTTGTTTCCAATAGCAGATTTATAGTTCTGTAAAAATATATTGTAGTTTTTCTACTAATACAATAAGAATATTTTTTTGAAATTAAATACGAGGAAATAAGTATTTATATAACAATGTAAAATATTTTACAAAATAAATTACATGTAAATATTTTCCTTAAATATAATTCTGTTGTGTGCTCAAAATGATCATGTTGTGGATTACTATGCTTGCCATTCAAAAATGTGTTTTTCTTCAGAAGAAGCTGTAAGATAGTGGTTTTTCTAAAATTTTTTCTGAATTATTGGGGTTTTGTGGTCATGTTGAAGAAACTTCAAAATGAAAAGAGGGTAAAGACTAAGCAGATTTTCGTAACTGTTAGAAAAGTGCATTCCACATAACAGTATTCTTAACCCTTATCTTATAAATTAACTATTAAATAATCATATTGTTAACACCCAGAAGAAGAAATGATGAGTAGCAGGATCCAGTATCCAGTCCTCAATATGGGTAGTATATTATAGTATACTATAGTATAGCAGTATAGTTATAGTATATCAAATGTAGGTCACATGTTATATCTGGACTTCTTTATGGCATTTATTAATGTATGTAGTAATAACGTTGTAACTGGGCTGAAGGAAGAGTAAGTGTCTCATAATGTTTACAAGATAAAACTAAATTTAGTTTTAAAAATATCAAAATCTTATGATAGGAGGAATTTATACATATATTTATACATATATTATATTTTTACTAAATCAATTTATATTGATTTAGTAAAGACATAAAGATTTTAGATTACAATAAACATAAATGGGAAAGGAGAGAGTCTTGCCCCACTCTTTGTTTCTCAGAGCACATTTGAATATTGAATTCTTTTCTGGGTGTCACATGTTAAGAGGAAGAGAAACACATGAACATATTAAAGAATGAGGAACCCAGATGGTAAAGAGAATAGTTTGGACACAAACTGTATCACAGAAAACTATAGTTAGCAACTATAAGATAGTAGATTTTGGCTAAGTATAAGAAAGAACTTTCTAATAAAGGGATCTTTTGAAGAATAAACTGAGTTATTTTGGAAACATGTCAACTATGTGCACTTGTAAGTGTATGTGTGTATATATGTGCACATATAATATTTTTCCCTTGTTTGAACTGACTTTTAAAAATTAACATCTTAGTGGTTTTATTTTGTAAACCACGTGATGGTACCTTGTTTTAAGAGAGTTACTTATTTAAAAATTGGAATACTTGCTTAAAATATAGTGAAGCAACTGAACAGATAATTCTACATGTTAGTGATTTATTAATCAAATCCCAAACATTTATCTTGCCCACACCTATTTGATATAACTTGTCTCTAGCAACTTACTTTTACTGATGTTTTTCAAAACATTCAACTTCATTTTATAATTGTGTAGCACTTATAAATTTAATGATCTTTTATAACAAAATGACTCTGCTATACAAAGATTCAGAAGGGATGGTTCAAATTGTTAGAGCACTGATTGCTATAGTGCCAAGAATAATTGAAATTAACTTCTATGATAATGTATAATTCTAAGTTACAGTAATGGTATATGGTTCTTTTAGTTTTTTTTAAATAAAGAATACTTGGCATATATTAAAAATTAAGCAGTTTAACCAAAAATACTAAGTAATTTCTACTTTACACCCTTCAAGCTAGTTTTTCTCCTTCAGCATGGTATTATTTAATTTTTTTAAAAATTCTTTTATGTTCTTAATTCAGAAAAATTTCTCAGTAAAGCAACTGTTAATATTGCCTGTTGTGTTCCACTTAGGAGGATGAAGGAACAGATTCATTTAAACTTCGAGTCACTGCTTCTTTTCCAACTTTCTTCTCCAATCTGAGTTTTGCATTAATCATTTTTATTAATTGTAAGAATAAATTTTAGCAATATGTTTATTCCTCAAATTCTGGATCCATTCACATCAAATACTGTCTTTGGACCTTGTCATGGGAAATTAGGAATTTAATATCTGTCTCTTACCTCCACACATCGACTTAGCTCCTGAGTTATTTGTGTGATGCTATACCTTTTACATTGTAAAGTCATATCATATTTACCTCAATTCCAAATTTTAGCAATGGCTTCATTCTAAAAAATTGAAAAGCAACTTTCATAATATACCTAAGTAGAATTGGCTGTCAAAGAAATTAATGTAAAATAACTCCTTAAAAAATTTGTATATTCTGCCACTAAGAAGAGCATTTTCATGTGTTAAATTCAAATTGCTCTCCTTTCATACACTTCATTGATTGCTAAATTGATAATATCAGATAACATTTTGCTTCATTTTAAACTATTACTTTCTTATATACCTTTATGTGTCCACTCAAGTTGCTAATCATTTTTCTTTCATTCATTTACATAAAAAATGTGTTACTTTTTCACCAGATCACCATAATTTTCTAACTTCCTGATCATTATCTCTATTGCCTGTAATACATTTTCTTTTTAGAAGAGATTCTATTCATACTTTTGCCTTCATATTTTGACCAATATTTTGAAGACAGCTGGATAATTACCACTGTAAAAGGATACCTGATACTTCACTGTGCTAAGAAACACTATTAGAATTAACTGTCTAATTATATATAATTAAGATGTTTCTAATATATGTTATCGTTATGGATGTAGCTAAATTCATATATGTATATTACATATGTAAATCTACATTATGTATAGTATACACTTACAAAATACAATGTAGTATATGCACAATTTTTAATTGGATTTTATTACATTTTTAACCCATGAAATATACAAATCCGCTATTATCAAAATAAAATTGTATTAGTCTGTTCACATGCTGCTAATAAAGACATACTTGAGGCTGGGTAATTTATAAAGGAAAGAAGTTTAATTGACTCAGAGTTCTACATGGCTGGAGAGGCTGCACAATCATGGTGGAAGATGAATGAGGAACAAAATCATGTCTTACATGGAGGCAGGCAAGAGAGCTTGTGTAAGGGAACTACCCTTTATAAAACCATCACATATTTGAGACTTATTCACCATTATAAGAACAGCATGGGAAAAACCTGCCCCCATGATTCACTTACCACCCACCGGGACCCTCCAACAACATGTAGTATAATGGGAGCTATAACTCAGAATGAGATGTGAGGGCGGATACAGCCAAACCATATCAAATACAATATCGAAAAATTAGTATAGTACAAAAATACAAAAGTACACAAAATAAAATATTCTAAAGGTAACCACTGAAAGCAGAGTAAAGTACATAATTCCAAATACGTTTTTATGGATTTACAAGAACAGATATACATTAGAAATGTATACTTTATGTACATACTTGGCATAATTTAGAATATAGCATGTAATTAATACTTCAGAGTTCCTTTTTTATTACAATAAATGTACACTGAAACATTTTCAAAATTAGTACCTTTTGGTCTCTATCATTTGCTTTAACCTCGGCATAGTATTCCATAGTATAGATGTACTAAGAATTATTCAAACATTTTTGTTGATTTAGCTTTAGCTTGTTTCTTTATTTTCAGTGTTACAGAGAAAGTCAAAGTAATTTTATTGTCAATACTTCATGATCATGAATAAATATTTACATAAACGTGAAATTGAGAAATAGACCTGATATTAGAACGGCATCTACTTTAATAATGTAAATAGAAGTAGTCACATTAAACTGTAAAATATTCATAAAACTTTCATCTTTCATCAACAACTTATGACCCATTCTTCTGTCCCATCAAGTTGAAAATTCTTAGTGTTGTAAGATTTTGATATTACTTAAAACACAGTTTAGAAAGAAAGAAAATGTACTTGATGTCTAGATTGATTTGTCTGTCATAGTGACCTCCTCTCCACTTTCATTTTTAATTTAGCAAAGCTACGGTAAGTAACTAGATAGCCTCCAGAGTGATTTGTTTTGTTTTGCTTTATTATACACAGAGGGTGAAACTTGGAAAAGCTTCTGATGGTGGAAATAGTCAAAATAAAAGTATATCTTAATAAAAACTAGGATTTAGGAAAATCCATACTTCCCTGGCTTTAACATAATTATATTTTGATTAGATATTAATATAATCAGTAATATTAGTATGTTTTATATGAATTTTATTTACAGACAGCAGTAATGCTAACACTAATCTTAGCTAATTAAGAATTTTCTCATTGGTCAGTGTTTCTTTGACTGTCAGATTGAAAGATTCAAAATAAATGGGTTATTTATTAATTAATTTATTTATTCATTCATGCAATTTTTAAGTTATGTTTTGTAATGCATTGCAACAGTTTTCATTTTTACATAGTAAATGGCACATAAAATGCTGTTAAATTTTCATTTTTAATCATAACAATTTGTTTAGTCTTTTTGTCTCCTTGGTACTAAACCACATCATTTTTCATATGCCCTTATTAATTATGTTTTAGATTACATAAAAAATGACTGAAGTGTATATGGTTTTGGAAAAGTTTCAAGTGTTTGAATTTTTGTGCAATCCTATATATTATTCCCTTGCATTTTTAATAAAGGCCTTTGAAAAATTTTTATTCAGTAGATAATAAAATCATGATTATAGACCTATTAATATAATTTCTCTTTCCACAAATATTACAGTTTTAGAGTAAACTGAAAAAAGCAAGTACTTTATCAAAGGTGTACTTAGGTATAACTTGAAGTATACAAGTGATGAGTAATATTTTTACTAAATGCATATCTAGGAAATCTTAAATACCATTATTTTCATAGATGAAGAAAACTGTGTGATAACTGGATAATTTGTTTTTCTATAATGGCAATATGACACACAAACATGATAAAGCAACAGAAGTCAAAATGATACTTAACCATCATATTTGTATATTAAAAAATGCCATTTCAATCAGTAAAGGAGACTGATTAAAATGTCTGACGGCCTTTACGGAGATTACACTTGGTTAAATGTACATGAAGCCACAGGCGCAGGGCCTCACACATTTTGTCTTCAGTTATGTTTGTATTTCTCTGGGTGTGTCTTTTTCCTTCTCCAAATACTTAGAGCAAGACTTTTGGCAGACAGTATTGTTCTCTTTTTAAATTAATGTTTATATGATTCTCCCCATGTCTATAAAGATTATAGATTCTATCATTACAAAGCTGAGAAAAAGAAGATACAGTTGATCTGAAAACAGAGAGAGAAAGCCATAGAAATAACAGAAGAGAGAACATGCCCTAAGTAGTTATCTGAGACAGAAGCGGGCCCCCATCTGTTGGCCAGATTCTGAGCCTCTGGATAGGTTCTGTTTATTGGGACTGATCCCAGAGACATCAGCTGAAGTGGCTGACTATGAGAACATGGGGAAGGTGGTGAGTCAGGCTCAGGGGGCATTTTTTTTTTGAGGGGAGATCCCTGTTTTTTGAATTCCAGGTCAATGAGAATGCCTGGAAAATGGATTCCATCTGTTTACATGAGCACATGAAGAGGGGAAAGTTGTCATTGTGTACAGACTGTTGAATCAGACCTAAACAAAACCCAGAGTTAAGGAAGTAAGTTTTGTTTGTGGAGAAATTTCAGCTCGAGAGTAAATGCCAACTAGTGGAGTCAGCTTCCAGAAGAAAGTAAGGAACAGCAAAAGGAGGAACCTGCCAGAAGTAAATTCCAGCTGGAATATTGTAAAGTGACATATGTGTGAGGTGCTGTATCACAGCTGGTTTACTTCTGTAGTTATCATCAGGTGGCTGAACAGGCTGGGAGAAACCATTCATGGCACAGACTTCTTGAAGGTTCAGTGAAAGACCCAGACAAGCCAAGGTAATTCATTCACTCCCAGACACAGTCTCCTCTAATACTTTCAAATTAGTGAGTTTTATGTTTTGTTGGAACAATCACTAAGTTACCATTTCATGATGTATTTATCTGATGAGCATTTTTTTCTCCTGAACCCAAAAATGGTTTTACTGTAGAAAATAATGAAGTTACGCTGTCGTCTGAAAGTTTGTGTCCTCCTAAAATTCCCAAGTTGATATTAGAAGGTAGGACTCTTGAGCGGTAACTAGATCAAATGGGTGGAGCCTTCAGGAATGGGATTAGCGCCCTTGTAAAAGAGATTGCAGACGTGTACTTTGTTTTTTCCACCATACCAGGGCAATAGTGAAAAACGAATTATGGCTAAATGTGATAGGGCCTTTCTTTGTGAATCAAAAAATGATCCCTCACCAGACACTGAATCTGTAGGTGTCTTGGTCTTCTGTTTTGCAGATTCCAAAATTTTGAGAAATTAATTTCTGTGGCATATAAGCTACCTAGTCCATGGCGTTTTGTTATAGCAGCCTGACCAGACTAAGACAGATTATAATTGCCATTTTTTAAAAACTCTACTTGTTGTGTAGACATTTATGTAAAGTTTGTGGTATCTAAACACTTAACACTAAAAAACAAAACAGGACCAGTCTTGTCACAGATCAATTATAACAAAGTAACAACAACAACAACAAAAAACAACCCTTAAATGTAGGCTTTATGTTTTCTACAAAAATATGCTACTTACCTTTCATCATGAAAATCACACAAAAAAAGATACCTTATTAGTCAATTCCACGCAAGTGAGCACATGAGAGACAAACATTTCCTGATTAGGATTAAGAAGGACTAGGTTTGAGACAACGTTTTAACTTTTGTGTGATTGATCACCACAAAATCCCTGGACTCTGATTCTTTATCTACACATTATTATCTCTTATCTACTTTCTACACTAAATTTTGGTATAACATTGATCTTCATTTTAGGATAATTTGTTCAACCTGAATTGTGGCTAAATATGAGAGCCTACAATCTAAATTTATAGTCTGAATGAAAGTTTCAGTGATAGAGAGACAAAAATTAATAGCAGATTATCTCATTTCTTAAAATGTAAGAATTTGCCTATGTGCTAGACTAGTTATTGTAGTAGCCCTAAAATATCAAAATTGTTCTATTTGTTATTAACTATAATGAAAACAGACATCCTTACTTTCAGAATTAACATTAGGATCAGATAGGCTTAGAGGAGTAAATTATCATGCTGTTCCATCTGTCACAACTTCGTTTTAATCTGTGGTGATTTATAAACACATAAACATGTGGAAGACGTGCATCTACTGATGTAAACTCATGTTAAGTCATGGGCTGCAGCAGGATGGATGAGCAGGACCCAAATCTGGAAACCAGATTTAGCAGTCAGGGTGAAATAGATGGGGCTAATCAGAGGACAACAAATCCCAGTTACTGTTTTTCTGGAGACCAAGGAACTGTGATCATAGTCAGAGAGAAAATGAATTCAGCCAGGGCTGGAGATCTCACATCAAATCAGTCATAAAAACTATTTAAACATGAAGTTTTGAATTTAAATCCAAGATTAAATTTTGAATTTGGAATTGGCAGAAAACATGTTCAGAAGACAGAGTAATAATGATTAGAGAAAGAAGCGTAGTAATTCCTGGTCCACCGATGATCTGCTGTGAAAACTTTGTGTTGTTAGATATATCCCACTTCCCAGGGCGAAATAGGCCTCTTGGTAGTAACAACCAATGATTGCAGCTTCAATTATTGAAAGTGTTATATTGATGGAGAAATTCTTGAATATGTTAGCAATGTGTGTGTGCACATATCTGTACATTTATATGAACATCTTCAGTTCATTTTATGACATGGTGTAAAATAATAGATCACTGAAATTATAAAAATTTCAAAAAGCCAGTGGGGTTTATTTCACAACACTCTAAGGACTTTCTTTGTATATAGTTCCTGATGAGATTTCCAAATGATGACATTGTTTTAAAATGTTACTCTCACTGTCCCTATAATGAAGTGGAGATTTGGAGAAGAAAAACAATGTGCCCAAGTTTGCATAATTCAGGAAGATGTAGAATTAGGATTCAGAATCAAGTCAGCAATTCCAGAGTTGTTTCTACCTCAGCACAAATCTCTACATTAGATTGGTCAACATTATTTTGCCCAAATGTTCCCAAATATTTTGTTACATCATTTAGTACATCTGCCTAACAAATATGGATTTAGGTGATATTAATTTTACTTTACTTTGCTAGCACTCTGATATTAAACAAAAATTATGGAAGGCTATTGTTTGGGCCTGAGCTCCTGCACGAGGCCCCAGCAGACCAAACCAAAACAAATTGGAGTTGCTTATGCTATATGCCACATCATCAAACTGAAGCTTTAAGGAAGCCAATCATTCCAAAACAGACCAGTCTTTTCTGAGTAAGACCATCATTTACCTTAGTCAGCATAGTTAGAAAATTCCTTCCGCATTAACCCTTATAAAAAGTCACTGGAAGTAACCTGATGTTAGACAGCTTTTTTTTTCTATGGTTCTGTTTTCATGTTTCTCCCTTACAAAACCCACCATTTTGGGAGTTCTCAATGTATTTTGCAGAGTGAAAGCTGCCCTGATTCATGAATTGCAAATAAAAGCCAATTTAATCTATAATTAAATTTGTTGCAATTTTAACTTTTGACATCCGTAAAGGTGCAATAGTCAGCAAAAAAGGAAAAAAATAAATAAATCAAAAAATAGGACAAAAATTTAGTGTATCATAAATGCCCAGAGAGTAAGATAAAATATGCTGAAGCAAGGGGATGCAGAAAGGAGAAATTTCCTCATTTGCCATATTTTCTGTTTTGTTAACTCCTGCTTTTCAGTCAGAAACGTTGACTTATTTCTTATTATGAAATTAAATTCAGCATTTATACAGTTAAATTTTGAATGGAAACAAAATTCTGCATGATAGATGAGAGCTTATGACTTAGATTCAGTTCACTCTGAGTACAGTTGAGTTGCCTTGTGAATAGAACAGTGCTCTTTTTTTTCTAATTTTAGGTGAAATGTCTGATATATTTAAGTCTAGAAGCCATGCAGAACTATACGTTTTATGGCATTTTACTTAAAATTATATAATTTATCTGCAATTTCTCTCTACCACTCTTACAACTTGACAACCAGTTTTATAAGCAATGAATGTTTTCAATTCATAAAATATAACTTCAGGCTACAGACAGAGATTATAATAAAACTAGGAAAATCAGATATAAAAGTTATTTATAAATTTCTTCCCTTCATTTACTCTTAATTCTGACAAATACTGGAGATATAAACAAGGTTCCTGGTAAGAAAATTCGGTTTAATTTTGAAATGCTCACATTTGGCAATTTCACATTTAACTGCCTAATCTTCCAGTATGTGTAGAAGAAAGCTTCTACACATACTGTGGACTAAGTAAGAAAGAGTTACCGAAAATAATGCCTGATTTGACCTTCGTCATCCTTCCTCTAATTCATTTAGTCAACTGTGCCAGGTAAGAATGTCTCTAGTTGGCTGAGTACCCAAGGTCACCACCGTGACTAATAATCATTGTCTGGGTAAGGATACTATTGTTGTTTTAAAAGGAATGTTAGTGTTTCTGAGTAAATAAGGAAATGTGTGATTGTGCTTTTAATTAAAGTTAGTTCTCATACAAATTCCAAAGATGTATAAAATGAATTTTTTACTTAATCTCAATTCACTAGATTGTTGGCTTACTGAACACAAGAATTGTACCAATTGATTCCTTAGTGCCTAGCAGAGATAAGTACTCAATAAATATTTTTGGCAAGAAATGTTTTTATAGTTTTTGTCTGATTTTTCTCTTTTTTAATGAAAACGTGAATCAACTTTCATGCATATGGAATCATGCCACTTGATAATAAAGTAGTCAATCTGTTGCAGCTACACAAATTTATTTGTGTGACTATTACAGCTTTCTTTGATTTACAAAGCATTTAAAAATACAGGAATATCACTTTGGTTAGTAAGGTTTCTTTGATAGATTTTCCTATAATTTTTTTTCTTTCTTTTTTTTTTTATATATCATCTATTCTTTCTCCTGCATTTAAAGAGAGACTTGTTTCTGCAAAGCAACATGCTGATCCTGAGAATAAAGCAGAAATGTGCTCACGAAGCTACAGGCAGCACCTAAAACAAGAGGAGGTCAGGAATGGCAGCAGCTTTTAAGACAGACCCTCCACTGAAGCCCCAGCTGAATCATTCTTTTGAGATTAAAATTAAGGGACTATATACTAATTTTCTAATTTGAATCTGTTAAAATTTAATTACAAAACAAATTGGTAAAGAGAATTAGCAATCTATATTTAAGCTTATATTAGAATTAACTGTACTCAAAATAATATTTTCTTTTACTGGGTAATATGTTGTAAAAAATACTACATGAAGATATGAGAACAGATAGTTATAGCTGCTTAAATCTTGCTAATTTCTCTTAACTATTTGCTAGATTTAAAATGAATTTTGAAAGCTTTGGAAGTAGGGATTATGACTATATAAAACCAAGGGCAAATAAAGAATAGAACTTTAAAACTCTGGTCCTGTAGAGAACCTTGAATAACCTCTATGGCTTTAATATTTGGTTTAAGATGACCTTGAGATAAGGAACTGAATATCAGTGTATCAATATTAATTTTGTTTTCTACTTAAAAGCATAGTAAATAATATAAAAGACAATTGTAGAAAGAATAACTTCATAGATAGCAAGAATAATTCTTGAGGGAGAAAAAGAAACAGAGAAAATGAATCAGATGAGTAGTCAATAAAAGTAACAGCCAGTCACAAAGAGTGGTGAAAACTGCTGCACAGATAGGAGTGATTCTTGGGAACTCTCATTTCACTATGAGTAGACACAAGAAAAGGAGCCTCAGGAACTCTTCAATGGTAACTTGGGAGTGGCACGTAGGCCAGCCAGGGTGCTCTGTCATCCTCCTGCCCCTGCCTATTGAGAACTGGCTAAACAGAATTTGTAAGCTAAAACTAAAAGTACAAGTGTGAGTTCTAGTGTGAAAGCTGGAGAAGCAGAGCACTGTCCTAAGTAGCCACCTAACCCCAGGTCCAGAGGCCACTGTGGCAAAACATGTCTCCCTTCCTATGTAGTTATCAGAAAGGTTATTAATAAGCATTCTAGAGAGATTTGTGGGAGAGATTGCTGGGATTTGTGAACAAAAATGTGTCATGAGACATATAATAGAATGGTGGCTAGCCCATAGTGAGATATCAATACATTTTGGTCATTATCTGACTTTTTACCTTTTGACCAAAATTCATGGGCTAGGCAGAATTCTAAGCACTTTTCCTTCTATGTCTACATCTACATTCATATCCAAATTCAATCCATACCTATGTCTGTATTTATGTAACTACATCTAAATGTAGTAGCAGAATGTGCCATCTCCAAACATGCCACTTTGGCATAAGAATTATTTTGAGCCCGAGATACAGTTGAAAAACATCAAGTCTAAGAAGAGCTCTCTGACTTCCCCTTTCTCTTCTTGAAAGCAGGAAATAAAATCCCTACATGGAAGATGACCTCCTTATACTAGGAGGAAAGTTACATTCCTGCCACCAGGGATGGGAGTCAAGGCCAGGAGAAATCTGCGCAAGCAAACTTTATAATGTAACTCTTCTCGTCCTATTCAAGCCTTTAGGTTTAATCATCTGTGCCCAAACCTTCATGCTTTGTCATGTTTTCACAAATTACTGCTCTTTGCCCATCTCACTATATAAGTGTCCAACTCTGTTTTGTTGAAACTTCCTTTCCTAATAGAGATCTGTGTCATGAAAAACTTATATTAAATAAATTTCTATGCATTTTTTTCTGTTAATCCGTTTTATTGCAATTTAATTCTCAGGCTCCCCCCAACCAAAAAAAAAAAAAAAAAAACCCAGGAGGGTAAAGGTAACATCTTTGTCTATGCTATAATATCAATATCTAGACCTATTTTATACTTAATCTCTATAATCTGTCTATCTATCTATCATCTATGTATCTATCTTTCATTTGTCTAATCTATTTATGTTTCACAGAAAACCCATAAGGTATATAGCGTCAACAGTTATTTAACACATGAGGAAAATGAGGCACAAAAGGCCAAGTGCTTTGCTGAATGTTGCAGGTGCAGTAAGCTAACCATGGATTCCAACACCATATGCCAGTTTAGAGCTAACAATCTTAATTGCTGCACTATGGCTAGTTCTTAAAATTATGAGATAAACATTAAGATTCATGAAGAGTATATCCAAAAGTCCCAAAATCATTCTGAAGTTCAGAAAAAAAAGATAATAGAGAAAATGCATAAAGGAAATACACAAGCAACCAATAGAAAAATATTTCAGAATGACAAAGAAACAGTAAATTTAAAGGACTTCTCTAATTTAGAGAAGAATGATTAAAAGAAAAACAAGAAAAGAAAGCACTGCATATGTAGACATATTGTTGTAAAATTTGGGAACTTTAGGGCAGGAAAAACAAGTTAAACCTTCTAAAAGTTTCCAAAAATAAAAAAAAAAGACAAATTCTATATCTACAAAGAAAAGAAAATCAAATTATCATTAGTAATGATAATAATAATATCCAATAATCAACATGACTCCTGAAAGACAAAAAAAGTCTTCAATGATCTCAGTGAAATTGACTTTAAATTCCTATTTTACAAGTAGCCAAATTAACATAAAATGAGTAAAGATCTGTTTTCAAATACTAAAAGGTGTTATATGTGTAAATAAATATTCTGAGTTGCCCGAAGGGGAAAAGAATAGAGAAGAAAAGATTTGGTAACATTATTATGAGAAAGATTTTATCTTACACTCAAAAAGAGAAACTACTACTACCAGAACTCCTCAACAAGTAAAATACTCCTATGTTTCTCATGAGACCATGGCCACTATACTTTAAAATACTTAAGCAGAGACTAGGTAGCAATAACAATATTAACTTCTTTGGTAATGTTTCAAGAGCAATTTTATATTAGTACATAATATGTGAGAGACATTGCATTATGTATTTTAAATAAATTATCTTTGATTAATTCACAATTTTTAATACCTTGTCCCTGGCACATATTTGTGCAATAAATTGATGAGTAAATACGTGGTAATGGAAAAGATAACATCTAATATGAACCAGAAATAGTATTTTCCTCTAATTCAGAAACAAGAAGGATATAAGTAAGCTAGTAAGTCAAATGGCCAGAAATGAAATTTAACAGTTTTCTTTGAGACATGTGTATTCAGACATTTCAATAATATTAAAATACAAGATATTTTAAAACTATTTAGTTTTAAATTAAATTCACTAGAAGAAAATAAGTGGCAATCTGCAGGGTTTTCTCTTTTGCTTAAAGAATGACACTAATGTTGTGGTTAACATCCTATAATATAATTTCACATTTACACACTTATTTCATCTAGACAAGGCAAGGAAAAGAAACTGAAATTGAGATCATCTGTTTTTTGCAAAATATAAAGCAAATCCATTTTACATATAATATATCCCATACTTCTGGCAAAAATATTAATGTAGAAACTTAAGTAAATATCATAGAAATTAAAATTTAAGGGACAGTAACATTAAATTTAAAAAACTATATTTTCACTTGTTTTTATTTTTAATCTTTTCTGTTAGTTGGTTTATTTTTTGCATTTCTTATAATAGAACATGATAAATATGACTTTAACCATAGCTATGATGATTCCCCAATTCCAGTGACAATTCTTAATTTTTTCTCTTTCAACTCCATTATAAAAACAAAGTTTCTTTTTCTTCTTTTTTGGTAAGTCTGCTAATGCTTAAAACATACGCATATGCATAACTGCTAATATGTGTATTTACCACAATAAACATGCCTACACATGAGAAAAACATATTTCCTTCAGAAACACTTGATTATAATTCCATTAATGTACATACACTTGTCAGTTATTCTAAATGTTTAGGCTATTAACTTTCCTAAAATAACATGAAAAAAAGTGGACGGCTATACAGATTTATATTAGTTTATGAAAAGAAGGCAGAAATGCTGCAAAAATTATAAAACGGACAAATTCCACCTTTAATATTATTCCAAAAACTCTTTATCTCACACTACTTTACTTTTTAAAATTTTACTTAAGTTGTAAATGTTCTTCTCACCCATTTGTCAAACTACTCATTACTAGTACACACTGACCTCAGCTGGCTCTTCCAAAAGAGAGACTTCTAGCAGAGTAACTTACATTGGTGTGTATCTCAACAGTCAAGGATTACTTTTATAGGATAAAAGTTTATACGATAGCAAAGGAAAGGACAAAACTTAAACACTGAAATTTCAGTAAGCAAGAGATAGAAAAGGACCTCTGAAAGATAAGGAGCCATCAAAATCCACCATATCATGTTATCAATGAATGATGTTTTAAATAATTTAAGACTTCGTAGTGAAACCTCTAATTCTAATATTTTCTCCCCTTCAAAAAAAGTTGAAATTATAGTCATGAATTTCCAAAACTAGTCATTCCTTTAAAGGTCAATTAAATAACATTTTAATTATACAGCAGAATTAATGTTTCCACATAGTGACAAACAGGATAATTTTTATGACCTTTTCAAATGAAACTGATTGATAAATAGGTACGCTTGATCATTTTGTCAAATCAATCTATACTGATGCCAATGACAGCTGTAGTGACTGGAACAACAAACTATAGAAATGTCTAGTCTTCCTATCTCAAATATCTTACTTTATAACTTGTCATTCTCAAGAGGTAAATAATGCATGCTGTTTCTTTTATATTTTTCTTACAGACAGAAGTCCAAGCAGGAAATTAAATTTAGATTCTTTAAGTGATGAATTGTGTAAACATTTATTACATTTTCATTTGAGTAAGACAGCTAAGCTGACCTACTTTTTACAAGGATCGTATAAAAGAGCATAAGGCAATAATTGTGCATGGATCCAAAGACTCCATTTGTCTTTATAATCTCTTTTTCCATTAGCTTCATGTGGAACTTACTGGTGGCTAGGGTTAGTAGTGCATACTGAAACTTGAATAAAGTTGTAGATGAAATCTCAAGACCTTTTTAATCCTCACAAAATTTATTTATGCAAGACATCACAAACTCTTTCACAGATGATTAGTGATGCTCAGTTTGCCTGGATGGCTGTGTGCTTCTGTAAGTCCTCTTTCGACTTCTACAATTTGTCTACCATAAAGATAACAGATTTAAATATTTTTCCTAGCTATGTGATCTTGAGCCCTTAGCTCCTTTTACTGAAGTACCACTTTTTGACTTATTAAATGATGACAGTTTACCTTCGCAGTACTTTTGTGAGGATAAAAGAGATAATACACATTAAGATTATCCATAGGCATATATGGATATATATATATATATATATATATATATATATATAGAGAGAGAGAGAGAGAGAGAGAGAGAGAGAGAATTCTACAGGTTATACACACACACCCAAGAACCTAAAGTGCAATAAATTATATATTTTATTATATATTTTAGGTTCTTGGGTGTGTGTGTATAACCTGCAGAATTGCTGCATAGGTATATACATGGCAGTGTGATTTCCTGCCTCCATCCCCCCGTCACCTATATCTGGCATTTCTCCCCATGTTATACCTCCCCAACCTCCCTAGCCCCATTGTCCCCGCCTTTTCCCTCAAAAGACCCCAGTGTGTGATGCTCCCCTTCCTGTGTCCATGTGTTCTCATTGTTCAACACCCACCTATGAGTGAGAACATGTGCTGTTTGATTTTCTGTTCTTGTGTCAGTTTGCTGAGAATGATGGTTTCCAGATTCATCTATGTCCCTACAAAGGACACAAATTCTTATGACCAAAATAACATCCAAAATATTTATCTTATTATATTAACTCCTACTCCCGGGCAGATATTTTGCCTTTTCCAAATTCCCCTACTTTCTATACTAAGGTCAATTAGTAACCTATTAGTAGTGGGTGTATAGAAAACATTGCCTACATAAATCAGAATAAATACATCTGCATAAATATGACCAGATTTGCCCTGGTTGTTGAATATCACATCTAGATGTCATATTATCAGTTTTTTCTTTTCTTGTACTATCACATTGATCTTATAATACTCAGCTTTAATGCAACTGATCTACATAATTTCCTAAGATTTCTTTGTTTGTAAGCAATTATTCCTAAGGTATGTTCTTGCATCACTAGATTAACAACTATTTCATTCTGCTTTGCATGAGTTATTAGATGTTCTCCTGCCTGTCTCCTCACTAGACATTTTTTTAACACTAAGAAAAATACCTTAGCTGTCATCTATTTTCATAATGAATTTTCCTATGTTTTGAATATATTCAAACGATAAAGCAACTATTTCTTTGAAAACAGAAAAAGGCCAAACAAATCTACTAAAATTAGACAATGTACATTCAAGCAAATCTTTGTCTAGGGTTATTTAGATTTTGTAAGTCAAGAAATAAGTGAACGGCAGAATATCAGTGAGTCACATGAAACTCATTTTGAATATGGTCACTCATCCCTGTGACCATTTTTCTGTTAAATAATCTTTTTGTGTTTTTAGGATAGTGTCTGTAATGAAAAATGCAAAACAGTGAAATCTACTACTTTTAAAATTCCTTTTCTCCAATTCTATACTTGTATGAGTTAGGATTAGGTGGGGCTGTGAATAACAGAGCCTTCCCTAAGTGGCTGGTTAAGCATGAGAGAAGTTTATTTTTCATTCTGAGAAATCTGGATGTGAACAGCTCATGGCTAGCTTATAAGTCTTGGCAGTCATATGGAGCCCAGCTTATTTCCAGCTTTTCTTTCTGCCATTCTTAAGGTCTGGCCCTCAGTCTCATGAACTAAGGATGAATTCTAGCCATCTCTTCCAAGTAGAGCCAGCACTTTAAATTTCAAGTACAGTGTAAAATGAAAATAGTAAATTCTTTTACAAAAATCAGGAAAAATATGGATTTAAAGGTACTAAAATATAAAGCTACTTCTCTAAAGATTTTTTCTTTATATTTTCTTTTCTTCATTTTTTTTAACAAAGAATTTTGCTTTGTCACCCAGGTTACAGTGCAGTGTCGAGATCACATCTCACTGTAGCCTCAACCACCCATGCTCAAGCAAACCTCCCACCTCAGCCTCTCAAGTAACTAGGAGTACAAGTATGTCCTAGTACACCCAGCTAATTTTTGTATTTTGTAGAGAGGGGATTTCACTGTGTTGCTCAGGCTTGTTTCAAACTCCTGAACTCAAGTGATCCACCCACTCTGCCTCCCAAAATGCTAGGATTACAGGTGTGAGCCACCATGCTCAGATTTTTTCTTAGATTGTTAGGATTTTTTTTGTTTGTTTGCTTGTTTTTGTTCTTAATGTCCTTCTATGTAATGAAAAGTTAAAATTTTAAGTTATTAGCATGAATTTTGCCATTCCTTGTTTACGTTTATGATGGTAGTTTTAAGTGCAAATATAAAAACATTTAATTAATATGTTTAACTCACCAAAATTATGATTCATATTTCATAGTTCAGATATGCAGAACAGTGGAAACACTACATAAAACTGACTCAAATGTTTTTATTTCACTTTTTATATGCACACAATCTAACTATACACTCTACCTTTAGCTTACTAATGAATCAGGGAAGACTGAAAGGAGAAAGACCTTTATCATTTTCAGTAGTTGACTAACGATACAGAGAAGTGACACAAGTGAAAAAGGACTTGATAGGACTCTTCATTCCTTTTTGTCTCTTAGAATGTGCTTGTCTTCTCCCTGGATTTGAGCCAAATTTTTCCTCAAATGATGTGGAATTCTGAAGGTAACAGTATTTCCTGTTTATTCAGTTGAACATAATATAACATGTTTACTATGTACTTCCTTTGCCTCTTAAGAAACTCTCATACGTTATCCACTTAAATTCTGACCTCATGAGCATCCAGAATGCCATATATGAGGAAGGGAGGGATGTCAGAAAAACATGCTGCATGTATCTCTTCTGCTCTAGCACATGCTCTGTTGTTCCATGGGACTTCACTTACAAAGCACAAGTTGAAAGAGAAAATTATTAAAAGTTTCAAGAAACATACAGTAGAGCAATAGATCAAGTATGGATCCCTTCTGAGCATAGAGTCATACTGCTTAATGGTATGAAGCTGACTGTGGCTCCTAATTTCATTTTCAGGGAGGTTGGAGGAAGGAGAGGAGAAAAGGTAGAAGATGTACATCAATTATTTTTTAAGATTTCCCAGAAGCTGTCTTATAATACTCTATTGAATCCCATGACCAGAACTTTTGATATGAGGTTGCAAGTAGCTGCAAGAGAGGCTGGGTAGTATAATCTTTATTTCACACAGCCATGTACTCAGCTAACAATTGTGGAAGTGGAGGCAGATAAGTAACAGTCTTCATCATAGCATTGCTTATTTTAATCATGACAATAGAAGAAAATTGGTCAAAAGTGAATTTCAGATTTTCACTAGATAATTTTTAAAATAACTTTTCAGAAGTAGAAAAACTAATTAGAGAATATTTACTTTTCAATTAAAGACAGCATGTTAAAAGCAAAACAGAATAACCAGGCAATAAATTTCAAATTTTGACTTAGAACATCAATTTATTTCTTAGAAAACTTTGTCCAGTCTGATAATTTTGCAAGAATACTTGTTAGATTTTAAAGTGTATTCAACTCAAAAATTGTTCATGCTTACATTTTGAATGTAAGTCATGTCCATCAGACTCACAGCAAGGTGGGAGGTGTTTGAATTATGAGGGTAGGCCTTCCTGCACTGTTTTTATGTTAGTGAATGAAAAGGCAAGTTCACATTGTTAAATCACCTGCCTGAGACCATCCCACTGCAGGCATCAGAGTTGGATTTTATACCTGCTCCAACTGGCCCCAAAGCAAGAGCTTCTTGTACTGCATGGCCCTGCCCTCAACCATTTTCGTTCTCTGGTCACCTCTGTATGAGACCTGAAACAAGAAGGCAGAGTGATGTGGTTTGGCTGTATCCTCACTCAAATCGCATCTTGAATTGTACTCCCACAGTTCTCATGTGTTGTGGGAGCAACCCGGTGGGAGGTGACTGAATTATGAGAGTGGGCCTTTCCTGCACTGTTTTTATGATAGTGAATGAGTCTCATAAGATCTGATGGTTTTAAAAATGGGAGTGACCCTGCACAAGCTCTCTAATGCCTGCCACCATCCTCATAAAATACGACTTGCTCCTCCCTGCCTTCCATCATTATTGTGCGTCCTCTCCAGCCATGTGGAACTGTAAGTCCAATTAAACCTCTTTCTTTTGTAAATTGTCTAGTCTTGGATATGTCTTTATTGACAGCATGAAAACAGACTTGTTCAGTCTTAGCTGGGAATATACATGTTGAGGGATTCCATTTTTTTGCAGCTCTGCCCATGTTGGGAATGACAGAAAAAGGCAGGGAGTAATAATTTGGGGACTACAAATGAATGGCAGTGAGTAGGCCAATTGCAAGTACAGAATCTGAAGAATCCAGATCAAATGTATTAACTTTTAAAGCAAACATGAAAGGAGATTCATAATCATGGTATTATATCACATACCAACACAATAAAGCACCATCTGAATTTCAGGATGAACGATAAATATTTTAATTCTTGAAAAAATTATCATTGATTAGGGAGGTGTCAATTGTGCATTACTCTTTCAATCTTTCTCTCTTGGTGGGTTAATGTATTCCTGTGTGTGTCCATTCATGAAAAATGTACCTGGAATATATTTCTCAGTACATGCAAGCCTTCTTCAATTAAATGTCAAATAAGATTCAAATGCATCTATCTGTTCATTGGATGTTTCTATCATGGCGTGATAGTTACTAGTGGTAAGTTCTATGCAGAAAAGGTGCGTGCAACTGGCAATGTTTCATAGATCTTGATAGCAGCAGAAGGCCAACAAATTCCTAGGAAGATGGGGCCGGTCCCCACTAAAACCCAACCTTCAAGTCAAAGACAGCCTGAAGCCTGAAACTGGGCAGTCAGTTCCAGTAGAATCCACAATGGGATTGAGAATTTCCTTGATGCCTTTCAGCCAATCAAATGGTACTTTTTTCAGGCCAGTCCATGGACCAATCAACATGCATTTCCTCCTACCCATGGACCAATCAGCATGCACTTCCTACATTCTGAAACATAAAACCCCCAGGAGCTTGCCACCTCATGTATCCTCTCTGCTGAGAACTGGTCTGTTGGAAATAAAATGCTTCATCTAGCTCATTTTCTAGGTGTCTGCATAACCTCATTCTTCCTGGACGTGATATGAGAACTAGGGTCCTGCCAAACAGTGAGTCTGAAAAGGGCTATAACACTTTCATGGCTGGCTTACCAAGCTGTGAGTGGGAGCAGAAAGCACTCTAATGCATTCCTGGAGGGCTCACCACGTTGTGGGAATGACACACTCATTCGTTGAACTGTGGGAGTGTAGAGTTGCAACCCTTCCAGAGGCCCAGTGTAGAGTTGGAATTTCCTGAGCCAGAGCTGTAACAGTACAGCCCTCTCATCCTCTGTCGGCATGGTGTGGCTGCCCCACATGACAGGAAGCAGTCAACCTGGGAGACTCAGGCCCGAGCAGGGTAGTTGGACTCACTGAACAAGCTGTAAACATGTCCTGCTCTGTCAGCTGTGCTGTGCAAGGTAGAAACAAGAGAGCTGTAGCATACCTCTGCCAGTCCTGAGGCTCCACGGTTGCTAGTGTCCTAGAGTTTTTGAGTGAGCACCACCACATTCCCCTCGTCCACTTGCTGGTGCCCACAGCAGAAACCACTTGTAGTATGCCTGGTCTAGCTGTGGCCTCCTACAGAGCCAGTGCCTGAGCCAGCACCTGGAGCTGTCCTCCCCACCTGCAGCAGCTGGTGCACCTGGCTGATGTCATCTGAACTGATGCTGAAGGAGAGGAGGCGTAACAATAAATGCTATTTTAGGGGGTGAGTAGGAGTTAACTTAGAACAAAGAAGGGAAAAAAGAGGGCTCAAACAGTGGAGTCAACATGCCAAAGACCTTCTAGTGGCATAAGACAAATGTGTAGGAAGAGAGGAAAGACCTGAGTGATAGTGAGCACAGAAAACCGGAGAGCTGAGAGATGGTTTAAGGGCCAGGGCATGCAGAGCACTTTGGGTCTTTATAAGAGGATAGAAAGTCACTTCTCTTATAAAGGAGTGTATTCTAAACAGTGGGCATGAATATCATATATGATTTTTGAAAAGGTCCACCGTACAGTATGTGGATGAGTGATCAAAGAAGGACAGAATAGATTTGGAGAGTTTCTTCAAGATATTATTACAGTATATCAAAGGAGGAATGATGGCAGCTTCAACTAAGAACAGGATAAGACAGATGGAGATAAAATTAAGTACATATAATTGATTTGTGTATAATTTTAATATATTACCATTTCAATGAAACTTAAGAATCTTGCAGAAGATAAACTATTTTTGGGTAAGTACTCACATGTATTTGACAAAAAGCAATTTTTATACTGAAAAGCAATGAGGAAATAACCAGAGAATTAAAGGAATAAATTATGATAATTATTGCCATCAACAGAATGTGTTTAATGTCAGAAGGTACATTTAGCCAGTTGTGGTACTGACGCAATGTGGTGAAAAGAGCCTGGAAGTAATAATATATATGGCTAGTGTCATTCTATATCAATTTTTAATTTTTTAGAATAAGGATTTTTTTTCCCTTACATACTATCTGTTAGAATGAAACCAGTGACAGAATCAGTTAATTATCACTACTCCTGTATTAAGAATTATTATATTAGCTGATAACAAGTATATTGCTTTTAATTGTTAAAAAGAGCTACTATAAAATGAAAACAGTTTTCTAGTTAGTTCTTTCGCTAGTATGTTTATAATTATTTTCCTTGAAATATTACTAAGCCTGCTTGGCATAAGACCACCATAAGACCCCTGACAGGTCCTGTCAAATTATTAATATTTTCTTGTTTTCTCAGCAGGAGATTTAACAACCTAAAGAAGACATGGCAGGCACGATCTCAGCTCATTTTGTTTTCCCTAAACTTTCTGTGCAGTAATAATAAATTCCATTCAAGACCCTAAAATAGAATGTAATTCTGCCTAGGTCTTAACAAATTGTTATTTACAGGTTGAATTTTTAAAAAATGACATAGCAACATTTTCTCTTTAGAATCGAAATGCAGGAAGGCATTTGATTTATTGTGAAGACAAAAGTATACTCCATTTCAGCATATCTGGCAGATATTCTCTTCATAGAGAAAATACAGGGCAAGTTAATGTATCCAACTGGTTCCTAAATCATTCTGAAATTATCTATGTCCACTCCCAAAAGATATAAATTGGCCCAGAAAGAGAACAGTAAGTAATGTGACTATAAAAAAGAATAGAAAATAATTAATATTACAGGAAGAAGCTAATGACAAGAAGGAAAATTTACTATTATTTAAATAAAGTAGGAAAATTAAGACCTCTGTATGAATTTACTATTATATTCAGAAGGTTTAATATTCAGTCAGCCAGGAAGTAGTTATCTTTTGTTCTTTAAATTCTAGATCCTACATTGCATTGGTTTCCAACTAGCCAGAGCCTATTTTGATTTGCTAAAGGTCCTGCAACAATGGCGTACAATGAATAATTGCTGTGAGCAGTTACTTTTAACTAACACCTGAAGTTATTTCTAGTCCAATATGTAAAAAACTTAGAAGTTGTCACTCCCATCCTCCCAACAAGAAAAGATTGTAGAAACTACACAATCAAAAATTCTTTTTAGACTTATTATAGAATTATAAATAACTTTCCCCAAACTGGAGAGACAGATGGTTGGATATAGAGAATTACAGCTTATTAGCAGAAAAAGCAGAGGAACAAAAGCCCATAACTGAAGTCAGAACTGATAAGATAATATTAAATTGTAATTGACAAGTTACTAAACATTTAGTTAACATGTGCTAGATTAAAGGGAAGCCAGACTTGGGGAGATCACCAACACTTTCTTGAGTTTTATTTTCAGGAGCCCTAACCAGTTCTAACAATGAAGGTCTGAGAAAAATCCCCTTGTGCTTCCAGCAGGAAAGAGAAAAATTAAGCATTTGAAATAAGACAAGAGCTCTCTGTTCTTCTTAATAAGATGTGTGCTCAAGGAAAGCTATTTTATCACAGCCTTACCAACTGGGGTTTTGCCAAACGCTAACCAGTCTGAAGAAGGGAGGAAACTGCAGCCTTCTCGAGTCTTTAATATGAGGAAAGAGAAGTTTCCAACTCAGGCTCAATAAAAGACCAAGAAGTAATCATATGTGTATAAATGCTTCCCCTCTCCCCACAACTGGCACCACATGCTAGGGATTCTGTGTAATAACACAGGATTATAGGTAAAACATTGTAATCCTCAGACACTATTGTAGCAGTCCCCAGTAAAATCCAAAGACAGTAAAGGGGACAAAAATAGACACTAGAGAAAAATTTAGTCACTGACACTACAATTATGATAAACAGTAAACACAGCATAACTTCTAGCCAGATATACCTAAGACCTCATACTAAAGACCCATCCAACTCAGTTCCTTTTATCCTCAACAGACTATGCATCAAATGAAAATGCCTCAAAGTAGTAAGAGCCATCTATGACAAACCCACAGCCAACATCATACTGAATGGGCAAAATGTTGAAAATTCCCCTTGAGAACTGGAACAAGACAAGGATGCCCAGCCTCACCACCCCTATTTGATATAATTCTGGAAGTCCAAGACAGAGCAATCATGTCAGAGAGAGAAATAAAAGGATCCAAATAGAAAAAGAAGAAGTCAAACCATCTTTCTTTGCTAATGATACAATTCTATACTTCAGAAATCCTAAAGTTTCTTCCAAAAACTACAAGAATTGATAAATTATTTTTACCAACATTGCAGGATACAAAATCAAATGTGCAAAAACATGTAACATTTCTATTTATCAAGAACACCCAGGCTGAGGGTAAAATCAAGAACATAATCCCATTTACAATAGACATACAGAAAATAAAATACTTAAGAATATAGCTAACCATGGAGGTGAAAGATGTCTGTGAAAACCACAAGTCACTGCTGAAAGAAATCAGAGATGACACAAATAAATAATTAATTCTCATGAAGAGGAAGAATTGATATCATTAAAATGGCCATACCGCCAAAAGCAATCTACTGAGTCAAAGCTATTTATATCAAATTACCAATGACAATTTTCACAGAGTTAGAAAAAAATAACTCAAATATTCATATGGAAATAAACAAGAGCTTGAATAGCCAAATCAATCCTAAACAAAAAGACCAAGCCAGACACATCACAATACCCAACTTCAGATTATACCATAAGGCTACAGTAACCACAACAGCATGGTACTAGAAGAAGAAATAAAGAAATAGAAAGAAAGAATGAGAGAAAGAGAAAGAGAGAGAGAGGAAGGAAGGAAGAAGGAAAGAGAAGAAAGAAAGAAAGAAAAAGAAGAAAGAAACATAGATTAATGGAATAGAATAGAACACTCAGAAATAAAGCCACATAGCTACAACCATCTGATCTTCAACAAGGCACACAAAAGCAAACAATGGGGAAAGAACTTTCTATTCAATAAATAATCATGAAATAACTAGTATCTAAATGCAGAATACTGAAACTGAACTCCTACTTTTTACCATATACAAAATTCAAATCAAGATTGATTAAAGGTTTAAATGTGAAACTTCAAGCTATAAAAATCCTAAAAGAAAACCTAGGACATATTCTTCTCAACATCAGCCCTAAGAAAGAACTTTTGGCTAAAACCTCAAAAGCAATTGCAACAATAACAAAAATTAAAAAGTGGGACATAGATAAACTAAAGAGCTTGGACATATATAAAGATCATGAGTTGATGAATGACTTTAAATTAAGTATGGACATTTACTATAAGGAGAATAGAAATAGGTGGATATATAAAGTTTCTAGGATTTATAGGATAAATTGTCACAAGTTACAGATTATAAATAAAAGAAAGATACATAATAAATGTAAATGTTGACACCAGTCAACTCTATTATTTTATTGATTTTTAAAAGGTCTTTCAGAAAAATCTAGAGAAAGTAGGTGGCTTCAAAGTCAGTTTTGTTGAAATAGAAAAATCATCTAGACTTAACATCTAAATACATGAGTTTTATTTCTAGGGCTATTGTTTGCTGATTATTTGTGATAAGATTTTGCTCTGTGTCCCCACCCAAATTTCATATTGAATTGTAATCCTCAGTGTTGGGGAATGGACCTGATGGGAGGTGACTGAAACATGGGTGCAGATTATGTCCCTTGCTGTTCTCGTGGTAGTGAGTTCTTATGAGATCTGGTTAAAAGTAGGCAGAACTTCCCCCTTACTCTCTGTCTGTTGCTGCCATGTGAAGACATGCTTGCCTCCACATCACCTTCCACCATGATTGTATATTTACTGTGGCCTCCCCAACTATGCCTCCTGTATAGCCTGTGAAATTTTGAGCCAATTAAATTTCTTTTCTCTATAAATTACCCAGTCTCAGGTAGTTTTTTACAGCAATATGAGAACTAGTTAGCACAATTTGATTCTCAGTAATTACCTAATCTCTATGGGTGTCAGAAAGATTAGGAAATGGCTCCTGTAATGTAATGGAAAGCATAGTACCTTCCTCTTATTTGTGTAATGTTTAAATGTTCTAATGCATGTAACAATTTTAAAATATTATGCATGCTGTTAGTTCTATTTGCATTTTCACAGTATGAGTTTCAGGTAGCCTCTATTGATTTCATGCTTTTCTCCAGAGTTATTAATTTTGTCCAAATCTTGAAGCCATGTAACTAGTGATTTCTAGTTTGTCAGTCTTGTTTAGTAATAATAATAAGAATTATGATGACCACTTGGTTTTCATAGAGACTTGGAGTTGGAGAAGTTCAACAATTAGGACTGGATACAATATGTCTGCATTCAAATGAATATGTCTGCATGGCCAGTTCACCATAAATATTCTCACCAAAAGCTAACTTAGGTGTTCTGGTACCAAGATCTTTTGTTGATGGTTCAATAGCAGATCTCAATATGCTGCCTGCTGTATCTGGCCCATTGTGGGATGACCAGCTGCACCTGAGTTGTCAGGAAACATTTCAATGTATAACTTTCCTTTGCTTTGCTATTCCCTTTGTCTGTAATAAAGAGGATCTAGGAGTAAAAACTGTTTGAGACGTGTGTTCTTTCAGCACTCCAACACTAACAATGATTACTATGTCATTAACACAGATATGATAGATGTCATGCTTTAAAAAAAAGTTGGTAACACTTGAAGTGTAATTTCCCTTATCTTCTTAAGGTGCACATGGAGATCAAACATTAAGCAAGGAAACAAAACCAAAACATTTCTGCTAATCAGCAATAGATAAGGGAAAATATAAATAACTAAATGAAAACAATATATTTTGCAATAATTTTTAAACAATATTCTGTAATCTATAATCTTGGTTGCAGTATTTCATGAAGTGCTTAAGGAAATTTATAGCCTTTAGCCATACAAAAACACATAAATTAGCTCGTTGTTTTTCAAAAGATTATGACTCTCCTTTAATGTTCAAGGCATTGTGCAAAGTTCTGAGATACCAACAGAACAGAACAACAGAAGAGTTCCAATTACTGTGGATCCTACAGTTAAGCAGAAGATACTGACATTAAATAAATAACTACACAATAAACATATAAAAATAATTGATATGAAGTAAGATAAATGAGTGTTCTGAGGGGAAATAATGGTAGAGGGTGGCATTAATTTTCTATGATCTCTTCCCAAAAGCTGTCTGAAAGGAAACAGCATTTCAATGGCAATTTGAAGAAAATGGAAAAAGTAGCAAAGGAAAGAGTGGGAAGAGCACATTCTAGGCAAGAAAAGTAACATGTGCAAAAAGCATTTAAAAAATTTATAAGCCAAAAAGAGTGCGGAGTGTCCTATGAGCTGATATCAACCCACTGCGTTGAGTACTCAATGGCCAAATAGAAAGAACTGGGGGTACTAGATTCAAAATAATTTTAAATGTAAAGAGATATAAAGAAACTAAAGAATTATAAACAGAATGGTAACAACATACAATTTATTATTTTAAATTTTCATTTTCACTGTTAGGAAAACGAAGGTATGTGAATGTGGTTGTGTAAAAGGGAAATGTGGTTAATACTGAATGTCAACTTGATTGGACTGAATGATGTAAAGTATTGTTCCTGGGTGTGTATGTGAGGGTATTTCCAATGGAGAGTAACATTTGGGTCAGTGGACTGGGAGAGACATACCAACCCTCAATCTTCATGGACATCATGTAATGAGCTGCCAGTGCAGCTAGAAAAAAGCAGGCAAAAGGTGGAAAGAGCAGACATGCTGAATCTTCCATCCTTCATCTTTCCCCTGTGCTGGATATTTGCTGCCTTTGAACATTGAATTGCAAGTTCTTTAGCTTTTGCATTCTTGGATGTAAACACCAGTGGTTTGCCAGGGGTTCTTGGGCTTTTGGCCACAGACTGAAGACTGCACTGTCAGCTTCCCTACTTTTGAGGTTTTGAGACTTGGACTGACTTCCTTGCTCCTCAGCTTGCAGATGGCCCCTGTTGTGGGACTTCACCTTGTGATCATGTGAGTCAATACTCCTCAGTAAACTCCCTTTTTTATATACATCAATCCTATTAATTCTGTCCCTCTAGAGAACCCTGACTAATACCAATTTTGGTATTAGGAATGATTCTAAGAGGCAGAGAATTTTAAGGATGGATTTTTTTAGTTGGTTTTGGGGTTTATGGAGTTGGCTGCTTAATTTGATGAGACCTGCAAATACTAAGAGCGCTACTTCTAATATGATAAGAAACATTGACAGCCCTTGGAGTGAACTGTATAGAGAGTAAAGCAAAATAAATACATTTGCTACTCCTGATTCACCGCTCTTGAGAAGCAAGAAATTAGTGACTCTGCACGTAATACCTTTGACCATATGTGGAGAGCCAAAGAATATAATGAAGTTGGTTGGTTGCTCCTAAGTTTGCTGGACAACGTTGTAACCACCCAATGGGTTCACCTTGCCCACTGCCTAGACAGAACCACCTTATCAAGACAAGGGAATTGCAATGGAGGAAGAGTTATTCACACAGAGCCGGCTGTTTGGGAGACCAGAGTTTTATTGTAACTTAAATCAGTATCGCCTAGCATTAAGGAATCAGAGTGTTTAAGGATAATTTGGAGGCTATGGGCTCTGAAAGTAGGGACTGTTGATTGGTTGGGTTGAAGATAAAATCATAAGGGTGGAAGTGAGTTCTTTTTGCTGGCTTCTGTTCCTGGGTGGGATTGCAGAACTGGTTGAGCTGGATTATCAGTCTGGTTAGTGTCCTCTTCTGCATCAGAATGCAGGGTCTGCAAAATATCTCAAGTACTGATCTTAAGTTCTACAATAGTGATGTTATTCCAAGGAGCAATTTTGGGGAGGTTTAGACTCTTGCAACCAGAGGCTGCATAGCTCCTAAACCATAAGTTCTAATCTTATAGCTAGTTAGTCCTACAAAGATAGACTGGTCTCCAGGCGAAAGGGAGTTTTTCTGGAAAAAGGCTATTATCCGTTTTGTTTCAGATTTTACACTATTAACTAAATTTCTCCCCAAGTCTACTTTGGCCTACACCATGGAATGAACAAAGACAGTTTAGAGGTTAGAAGGAAGATGGGGTTGGTTAGGTCTGATCTCTTTGACTGAAATAATGTCCTCAGTTATAATTTTTGCAAAGCCAGTTTTAAAATGATGAAAGAAACTATGAGTTCAGGGACATTTAACTCCTGGCTTCAGAAGCACATACTAAACCTCAAATCTTCTAAGATGGTCCTGAGTGAGAATTTTACCTCCTGTAGACAAAGGACTGAAATTGTGAAAAATCAGACACAAGCTCTTATCATAGGAGTAGCTGACCTGTAACAAAAGGTGAATGCTCAGCCTCGCCAGGTGTCTACTGATAAAGTTAAGGCATTGATAGGAAAAAAAAAAAATGGGACCCTGCAACTTGGAATGGGGACATGTGGTAAAACTCCAGTGAGACTGGGGGCACTGAGCTCCTAAATTCTGCTGAGACTTTTTTCCAGAGGAAACAGTCTCTCTACTCCCAGTGGTGGCAACATCACCTCTCCCACCAAGGCTGCCATCAGCCTTTCCACCTTTGTCTGACGAGATTAACCATACACTGCCTGAGGCAACAGTGCTGGCCTCCCCTGAGGCAGTTGCCAGGCAAGGCAATGCTGATCCTTCTTAAAACCCAAAAACAACACCCCTGTTTTCTTTTAGACCTAAAACTAGACTCAAATCAAGATAGGCCCCTAGAGGTGCGATTCAGAGTATGACCCATGAGGAGGTGTGGTACACTCCAAAAGAACTGCTTGATTTTTCTAATTTATATAAGTAGAAATCTGGAGAACAGGCAGAGAACTGATATTAAGGGTGTGGGATAATGGTGGAAGGAGCATAAAGTTGGATCAGACTGAATTTATTAATATTGGACCACTAAGCAGGGATTCTACATATAATGTTGCAGCTTAGGAAGTAAAAAAAACAATAGGTTCTAATAATTTATTTGCTTGGTTAGCTGAAACATGGATCAAAAGACGGCTCACTGTTAATGAGCTGGAAATGCCTGATCTTCCTTGGTTTAATGTAGAGGAAGGGATCCAAAAGCTTAGGGAAACTGGAATGCTACAGTGGATTAGTCACTTTAGACCTACTCATCTCAATTGGGAGGACCCAGAAGATATACCCTTCACCAATACCTTGCAAAACAGATTTGTGAGGGGAGCGCTTGCATTCTTGAAAAGCTCTATAGTTGTTTTTCTCTGTATGCGAGATCTTACAGTGGGAACTGCAGTCACACAAATTGAAACACTTAAATGCAATGGGACTAATTGGATCCTAAGGTGGCAAGGAACAAGTGGCAGCACTCAACCATCAAAGGCAAGGTGGGTATAGTTACCCTAGTATACAGCAGAGGCAAAGCAGCAATCAGAAGAGTCTGACTCGTGTTGAGCTCTGTCATTGGCTAATTAATCACGGTGGTCCTAGAAGTAAAATTGATAGGAAGACTACTGCATTCTTACTTAATTTCTATAAGTAGAAAACTTCCCAGGTCAAATGGAAAAAAAATAATAATAATAATTTGAATTATAAATATAGAGAACCACAGCTGCTCAATCAGTTTCTAGGTCATGGCTGCTCAATCAGTTCACAGATCCAGAACCCCTTGAATGAAGGGGAGGCCAGGTCCACTTGAGGAAGGACCCTGCTACACTACCAACAACTTATACTGTTACTCTTTCTTCCATCCTTCACCAAAGAGACCTCTTGCCTTTTACCAGTATAACTGTGCACTGGGGAAAAGAGAATTATCAGAACTTTCAGGGACTGCTGGACATTGGCTCTGAACTGATGATGATTCCAGGAGACCCAAAACATCATCATGGTCCTCCAGTTAAAGTAAGGGCTTATGGAGGTCAGGTTATTAGTGGAGTTTTAGCTCAGGACTTACAGTGGGTCTGCTGGGTTTCCAGACTCATCCTGTAGTCATTTCCCTAGTGCCAGAATGCATAATTGGCATAGACATACTTAGCAGCTGGCAGAACCCCCACATTGGTGAGGGATATTATGATGAGAAAAGCCAAATAGAAGCCCATTGAGGTGTCTTTACCTAGAAAAATAGTAAGTCAGCAACAATATCGCATCCCTGGAGGGATTGCAGAGATTAGTGCCACCATCAAGGACGTGAAAGATGCAGGGTTTGTGATCCCCACCACATCCCTGTTCAACTCTCCTATTTGGCCTGTGCAGAAGACAGATGGAACTTGGAGAATGACAGTGAATTATTGTAAGCTTAATCAAGTTGTGATTCCAATGGCAGCTGCTGTATCAGATGTGATTTTATCGCTTGAGCAAATTAACCTATCTCCTGGTAGCTGTTATGCAACCATTGATTTGGCAAATGCCTTTTTCTCCATTCCTGTCCATGAGGCCCACCAGAAGCAATTTCCCTTCAGCTGGCAAGGCCAGCAGTATATCCTCACCTTACTACCTAGGGGTACATCAACTGTCTGGCTTTGTGTCATAATCTTGTTCACAGAGATCTTGCTTGCTTTTCCCTTCCACAAGATATAACACTGGTTATATATATATATACATTGATGAAATTATGCTGATTGACTCCAGTGAGTGAGAATTAGCAAACACATTGGACTTACTGGCAAGACATTTGCATGCCAAGGAATGGAAAATATATCTGGCTAAAATTCAGGGAACTTCTATCTCAGTAACATTTTTAGGGATCCAGTGGTGTGGGGACTATTGAGAAATTCCTTCTAAGGTGAAGAAGGATCAGTTGCTGCATTTGGTCCCTCCTATAACCAAGAAAGAGGCATAACACTTAGTGGGCCTATTTGGGTTTTGGATGCAACACAGTCCTCATTTGGGTGTGTTGTTCTGGCCCATTTATCAAGTGACTCAAAAGGCTTCCAATTTTGAGTGGGATCTAGAACAAGAGAAGGCGCTGCAACAGGTCCAGGCTGTTGTGCAAGCTGCTGTGTCACTTGGGCCATATAACCCAGCAGATCCAATGGTGCTTGAGGTGTCAGTGGCAGATAAAGATGTTATTTGGAGCCTTCGGTAGGCCCCCATAGGTGAATCACAGTGGAGGCCTCTAGGGTTTTGGAGTAAGGCCTTGCCATATTCTGCAGATAACTACTCTCCTTCTGAGAGACAGCTCTTGGCCTTTTACTGGGCTTTGGTAGAAACAGAATGTTTGACTATGGGTCATCAAGTCACTATGTGACTTGAACTCTCTATCATGAACTGGGTGCTTTCTGGTCCATCTAGCCATAAACTGGGGTGTCCACAGCAGAATTCCATCATCAAATGGAGTAACATACATGATTGGGCTTAAGCAGGCCCTGATGGCACAAGTAAGTTACAAAAAGAAGTGGCTCAAATGCCCATGGTTTCCACGAGTGCCATCCTGCCCTCTCTCATCCAGCCTACACCAATGGTCTCATGGAGAGTTCCCTATAATCAGTTGACAGAGGAAGAGAAGACTAGGGCCTGGTTTATAGATGATTCTGCACAATATGCAGGCACCACCTGAAAGTGGACAGCTACAGCACTAAAGCCCATTTCTAGGGTATCCCTGAAGGACAGTCATGAAGAAAATCCTTCCTGTGGACAGAAATTTGAGCAACACAGCTGGTTGTACACTTTGCGTGGAAGGAGAAAGGGCCAGATGTGCAATTATAAACTGATTTATGGGCAGTAGCCAATGATTTGGCTGTATGTAGGGACTTGGAAGAAGCATAACTGGAAAATTAGTGACAAAGAAATCTGGGGAAGAGGTATGTGGATGGACCTCCTTGAGTTGTCAAAAACTGTGAAGATGTTTGTATCCTATGTGAGTACTCACCAACAGTGACCTCAGCAGAGCAGGATTTTAACAGTCAAATGTATAGGATGACCTGTTCTGTGGACACCACTTGACCTCCTGCCCCAGTCATCCTGTCATCCCTCAACAGCCAATGAACAAATTGGCTGTGATGGAAGGGAGGGAAGTTATGCATGGGCTCAGCAACATGGACTTCCACTCAAGAAGGTTAGGATGGCTACAGTCACTGCTGATTGCCCAATTTGCCAGCAGCAGAGACCAACAGTGAGGCCTAGATATGGCACAGTTCTTCAGGATAATCAGCCAGCTACTTGGTGGCAGGTTGATTATATTGGACTTCTTTCATCATGGAACGGGCAGCAGTTTTTCCTCACTGGAATTAGACACTTACTCCAGATATGGGTTTGCCTATCCTGCATGCAATGCTTCCGCCAAGACTACCATCCGGGGAATCACAGAATCCCTTATCGTCATGGTATTCCACACTGCATTGCCTCTGACCAAGGCATTCCGTTTACAGCTAAAGAAGTGTGGCAGTGGACTCGTGCTCATGGAATTCATTGACTTCGCCATGTTCTTCATCATCCTGAAGCAGCTGGATTAACAGAATGGTGGAATGGCCTTTTGAATTCACGATGACACCACCACCAATGCTTGTTGTATTGTTGTGACAATACTTTGTAGGGGTGGGGTAAAGTTCTCTAGAAGGCCATGTACGCTGTGAACCAGCATCCAATATATAGTACCGTTTCTCCCGTGGCCAGGATTTGCAGGTCCAGGAATCAAGGAGCGGAAGTGAAAATGGTACCACTCACCATCACCCCAGTGACCCACTAGCAAAATTTTTACTTCCTGTTCCCACAACATTACATTTGGCTGGCCTAGAAGTCTTCATTCCAGAGGGTGGCATGCTGCTACCAGGAGACAATGATTCTATTAAACTGGAAGTTAAGATTGCCACCTGGACACTTAAGGCTCCTCCTATCTTTAAGTCAACAGGCTGAGAAGGGAGTTAGAGGGTTGGCTGGGATGGTTGACCCAAACTGTCATGATGAAATCAGTCTACTACTCCACAACGGAGGTAAGGAAGAGTATTCATGGAATACAGAAGACTCACTAGGGCATCTCCTAGTATTACTATACCCCATGATTAAAGTCAATGGGAAACTACAACAGCCCAATCCAGGCAGGACTACAAATGGCCCAGACCCTTCAGGAATGAAGGTTTGGGTCACTCCACTGTGAACACACACACACACACACACACACACACACACACACACACACCTGCTGATGTGCTTGCTGAAGGCAAAGAGAACAGAAAATGGTTAGTAGAAGAAGGTAGTCATCAATACCAGCTATGACCATGTGACCAGTGGCCAGAAACAAGGACTGAAATTGTCACGAGTATTTCTTCCTTATTTTATTAAGAACATGTTTGTGCGTGTATACACTTCTAATAAGAAAATATCATCATTTTATTTCCTTTCTTTTTTCTTTATCATGTGACATAAGATTTACTGACCTCATATTGGGATTTAAGTGTCATTCACTTTATGTAACTATCATTTAGATTAAGGATCATTGCACCTCTGTTTGTACAAAGGATCGCTATATCATGTTAGGCATAATTATAATCTCATTATTGTCTTTATTTGAAGATTATGTATGATTTCAGGAGATGTGTATGGGTTCAAGTTGACAAGGGGCAGACTTGTGGTAGTTAATATTGAGTGCAGAGTACTGACCCTGGGTGTGCCTGTGAGGATGTTGCCAAAGGAATTAACATCTAGGTCAGTGGACTGGGAGAAGCAGACCCACTCTCAATCTTGGTGGGCGCCATCTAATCAGCTGCCAGTATGGCTAGGTAAAAGCAATTTTCAAGACTTCATCTTTCTCCCATGCTGGATGATTCCTGCCTTTGAACATCTGACTCCAAGTTTTTCAGCTTTTGGACTCCTGAACTTACACCAGTGGTTTGCCAGGGCCTCTCAGGCCTTTGACATCAGACTGAAGGCTGCACTGTAGGCTTCCCTACTTTTGAAGTTTTGGGATTTGCACTGGCTTCTTTGCTCCTCAGTTTGTAGATGGCCTATTATGGGACTTCACCTAGTTGTTCTGTGAGTCAACACTCCTTAATAAACTCCCCTTTATATATACATCTATCCTAGAGAACCCTCTAGATGACCTTGATAATACAGGAAAGCTAGAGGAAATTTGCAGGCTCTTTCAAATAGTCCAGGTGAGGAATGGTAGCGGTTTGAATTTAAGTGGTATCAATGCAGATACAAGTGTATATAAGGATACAAGGTGTATTTTGGACTACTGAAAATTTAGAATTAGTTTAAATTGGGAAGATTAATAAACTTTAGTTGTGACTGGATGTGCAAGGAAGATATTTAAAATAAAGTGATACAAAACTTAAATTTGGCATTCCAGTTCAATTTTCAAGTTAAGAGGTTGAATATTTAGTTCATATTATACAAATTTAAATCCCAAAGATGGATATTGGAAGAATGGATACAGCTTAATTTCCTTAGCCAAATATTGTAGGATGAAAAAAGGGTCTAGGATATTATTGCAAAGACAAATTTTATAAATTTTTATTGATAAGAGAATAATCTTTTAGGAAAAAGAGAGGGCTTAATTATGTTAGGTGCTGTTTTATGGAAAGCTCTTCATTGCCAGGTTAAAATTATTTGCAAATTAAATCAATCCCAGATTATGCAACCGAAACCTATCACTTCACTTCTTACTAAAATAGAGAACAAGGAAGTTGTTCCCAAGTGGGCAGTAAGGAGATGAAGTGGTAGAAGATTCAGTCTACATTTTTCATGATACATTTAACTCTCCAAGATATCTCTACCACCATCTCCTGCCTGACAATAAAAGAAAGAATCAAGCTGTGTGCAGTGGCTCACGCCTGTAATCCCAGCACTTTGGGAGGCCAAAGTGGGTGGATCACCTGAGATCAGGAGTTCGAAACCAGCCTGGCCAACACGGTGAAACCCCTTCTCTCCTAAAAATGCAGTTAGCTGGGCATGGTGGCACACACCTGTAATCCCAGCTACTTGGGAGACTGAGACAGGTGAATTGCTTGAACCCAGGAGGTGGAGGTTGCAGTGAGCTGAGATCGCGCCATTTCACTCCAGCCTGGGCAACAAGAGTAAAACTCTGTATCAAAAAAAAAAAAAAAAAAAAAGAAGAAAGAAAGAAAGAATCAACAATAAACTGAAGACAAATGGGCATTCTCCAGCTCCAAAGCCATTTTAGGCTTTTTGTTGTTGTTGTTCAATTCTTCTACACTCAGCTTTCTCATCATTTCAACGTAGTACGTTTTAGATGTCACTATGTTTATGAACCACTCTAACAATTGTAGCAATGAACACTTACACTATAGGTTATGGCAAGAGCTGGACCATTCCTGTTTCCTTTGCTGTGGCACAGGTTGCTGCCTGCTTCACACACACCCTGCTTTCCCTTCTTCCAGTCACTCCAATCTAGCAAGCAATATTGGACACCCACAGTGCTACAACACAGGTCAACCAAATGAAGGAGGATAAGAGGTTACCACACAGTGAAACATATCATGCTTTCACTTATGTTTCCCACATGTGAAATCTTTCCTTTAAAGACCTGACTTAATGCTCATGCTTGTGTTATTTAAGTCATAACATTCTCTACTTTTTATTTCTTATTTTCTGTTTTTGAAACTAGCATAAGGATATTATAATGCACCATATGCATATTATTACCCTCACTGTAGGTGTCTATTGATATTGTGCATTCTTCTATGATTCTAGAATGGAGCAGAAAATATTATGGTTCATATATATCCTACTTATAACTGAAGAAAATATTGTAAAAATACTTTATACCATTCATCTGCAGATTAATGCTTCCTGTGTTTTAAAAGATATGGTATACAGCAGCAGATGAATGGTATAAAATATTTAATTAAAGTCAGTCGTAGCCTGCTGGCAAGAAATGACCTTACCTTCAACTGAACTGTGAGACCAAAAGTATCTATTTGTTTTCATTTTAAAGGAATTCAATGAAGAATATTATTTCTTGGTTCAATTCAGAAAACATTTATTGAGTGCCTATTATATATGAGGCCTTTTTTTTTTTTTGGCTAGGCATTGTGGAGTCTCAAACATGAATTTTTAAGTATTATGTCTATAAGAAGCTCACAATCTGGTTGTCCAAACAAGCATATTCCACAAGCTGGGATGCATGTCATATCAGGGTAAATGCTATGATGAAGACAAGAGAGTCCTGTTGGGAATGTGGTGAGAAGATTTCAGACATGCTTTTAATAATGAGCTACACTTCACTTGGGATTTGAAGAAAGAACTATATTCCAAATACTAGAAAATAGAGTACTTGCAGTCAAGCAAGTAATCTGCCCACTACATCATTTTAGTGCTGAGTGCATGACTGATATTTGATTACTTACCAAACCTTTTATACATCCTGGTGTCATGAATAACAGCACCACTGAGGAATGCTCTCATCACAAAATTGATAAGCCTCCTTGATTCCCCTTTTTGAATTGTTTCCCCACAAAATTTTCTGTCACTTTCTTGTCGATTTTATCTTTAAATATTTCTCAAGTTGTCCTTTCTTGTTTAATTTCACATCTGCTATTGCCTGACGTCAGACAGTTCTAATTCCTTATCCATGTTACTTATGACAGCCTCTAAGATCATCTTCTCTAATCTATCTGAAGACACAAAGTATCTTCTACATTTGTGCCAGAATGAACTTTAAATTGCAAATATAATTGTGTCATAAGCCTGTCCCCAAATCATTGAATTTACCTTTATGACTCTATTTCAAACTCTACTCTGCTAGGAAAGGTTCTTTATGATTTGACCCCACTTCCTTGCTTTGTGTCGTTCACTCACTACTTTTCCGTATTTAGAGTCCAGCGCTCTTCAGTCTTCCTGTCAGGCTTTCTCTGTTTCTCTCTTTCTCTTATGAAACACACACACAAACACACATATCCTTGTATAAGTGATTCTTTACTAAAAACACTATTCTTCTTGACTTTTTACTTAACTGACTCTTCTAACATTTTAAGACTTGCTCGCTTATTCTTCATGACAGTATCTTTTCTGCCTGGTGTAAGCTCTGTTTGACCTCCAAAACTCATGTCTAAAGGATATGCTCCTGCTATATGTCTCCATAAAATTTGTGTGTCTCTGCCATAGCACATACCACAACGTATAATAATTACCCATTTGTTTTTCACTTGGCTGCCATTTTTGTGATTTCAAGATTATTGTTTTCAAAAGTTGTTCATGAATTATAATTAAAAGGAATTTAATTCTAGAATTTAACCCTGGGCATTTCCACAGAAAGTCCAATTTGGAGGCCTGATACATAGTAGACACACAGTGAATATTAGTAAATGCATAGAATTAAATATACTAGAATAAATGGAAGAATAAAAGAATGCACACAATGAAATAGTGTCTACCTATATATGTATGTTCTTAATGGATGGTAGTTTCAATAAAAGGTGTACATATGTAAAGTTTATTTTTTCACATTTAGTTTAGCTTTTAATTCAATACATAAGAAAGTTGTTTTTTTCTCTTTGATTTCTATTATTAGTTGAACCAGAGAATTATCCAATATGACTAAGTGCTGAAATCACTAACCTTGTTTACATCCAGAGACAGACAGCATCATTACAGCTTGTAGCCTGGAAGTAGCTGCAGTGCAACTGGAAAAATTTTGTAAGACAAGCTCCAACTCTATTAATTTTTTTCAGTCACCATAATTGAATTCATACATAAATTCTCCTCTCTTTTTTCTTCTGAAATTATCTTGTGAACCATAAAGGTAAGAGAAAATATGAAAGTGTAAAGCCTTTTATAAGTTATAAAGATTCTGAACTGATTTGTAGCCCCTTTTGGTAAACTCTTTGCTCAGTATTCTTTTTAGTAGCAGATCTGACACTGGATGTCTGACCTCTGCTACTCCAATAGTTGTTAATGGAAACTTCACCTCATGCAAAGATAAAATGGATTTTTGGCAGCTGTGAGAGATTATGAAGAGTAAAACCAATCTGAGTTGGAATAAGAAGAAAAGAAGTCATCTGTACCTTAAACTACTCAGCTGGTTTTCATTATACGTCAAGCCTACATTTATTACAAAAAGGGTAGCCAAGAGACAGACATTGATAGGTCTCTGTACTTAGAATAAGGAGGCCAGTACTGGATAAATTCTACTTTTCATCTTGACTTGAGTTCAAATGACTCTTAAATCTGTTTGAATTAAATGGTATATATCTGGAGACAAACTCAGGAAGACCTTTACTTTTGCCCTTATCAGATTGGTTGGCCCTTATTTCTATCTTGAGTATAGTGAAATCTTAGTCCTTCCAACTCATTAAAAGAAACAAGTGGTTCTATAAATCCCTAAAGTTATATAAATAAAACTCATCTAGTTTTATGATATGCTTTATATATTTATATTTAATATGGCTTTTTGTGATGTCCTGAGAATTTACAATATGTCCAAACAAAGAAAGAGGCTATATACACAGTCCTGACGCAGAAGCAGCTTGGTACAAGTCTAGTTTCCACAAGTGGGAAACGATTGCATCAGAATTTCTAGAATCATTTGTTTTGTTTTCTTTTGTATTGTTTAAACTATACATTTAAATGCTAGTGAGAGAACAAAAATCTGGCTCTTCTAATATAAGAACTTTTAGGCCAATAATTTTAACTGTAGATCTAAAATAAATATTTTAGAGAATCGGAGGAGGACAAAATGCCTGTACTCATATAGGTAAATCAAGGACTTTAAATCATGACAGATAATAGCTCTAATAAATATCCATACTCAAATAACTATCATACTGCTAAAATGATATATCCATATACAATTTGCTTCAGAAATTGTACATAAAAATTTATTATATAAATATGTCAGCAAATGTGGTATATTTAAGTTTAGAGCCTAAAACAGCAAGGGCACATATATACATATTGAATATTTGGGTTCAGAGATAGAATGATAGTTTCAGACATGACATATTTGGAGACATTTTTGGTTTACTTTGAGAGAGTGGCAGGAGAAAATGAAGACACAGTGCACTAAGAGAAGCCTATTTATGAAGACAGACAGTTCTATGTAATTCAATAAAATTTAAATATACTTTATTTTTCTTCTGTCATCTTTTATTTTAGGTTCATGGGGTACATGTGCAGGTTTGTTCTGTGGGTAAAGTGCATGTCACTTGAATTTGGTGATTTCATCACTCAGGTAGTGAGTAAAGTATCTGATAGGTAGTTTTAGATCCTCACTTTCCTCCTAGTCTCCACCCTTAAGTAGGCCACAGTGTCTTACATATGCATTTTAAACATGTAAGACATCTGTGCCAGGCATTTAAATATATAAGATGTTTGTGTCATACAATGCATTGTAAAAGTATTAATATGGATAAGAGCACATTATTCCTGTCTTAAAGGAGATCATAAGTTAATGAAAAGATAGAAATGTACAAATGATTTTGCTCAGGAAGATTAGATTGGCTAAGCTTTTAGAATAAACAGTATATTTGTTCAAACTTATTGGCAGAGAGTCACATGACCCAAATATAAAAGATATAAGAAGGTGTGTAGTTAAAAGTCTTATCTTTGTTCCCCATAGTTGATAACAACTATTACTAGTTTTTTGAGAATTGTATTTATGTATGAAAGTCAATGCAGATATGTACAGTTTTTCCTCATTTTTATAAAAATTGTAGCGTACTATACACACTTTCTGCATTTTGATTGTTTTATTTTATAAAAGGTGCTGAATATATTTTTATACGAAATGATAAAGAGCTTCTGTGTTTTGTTTGGTGCTCTTTTCTGGTTACAAATCATTCCACTATATGAATATTTCAGAGTGTATTTAATCACTACTGAGGTACATTAAAAAAACAATGCTGCAATCCACAACCTAGTAAATATATGCTATCCACAACCTAGTAAATATATGCTATCCTTATACTCTTGGCATATTTGTATGATGAATTTTTACATGAAATTGCTGAAACAAAGGGTATATGTTTATATAATTTTGCTTATTTGCAGAAATATTCTTAATGTTGATAATAATGGACTACATTCAATGTACCATTTTCAGGAATAGACTTATTCTTTTATTTTGAGAATATTTTTCATAATTTAATAATTAGATATTTGTTGTGTAACATCATTTTAATTTTCTTTTTGAAGATTTCAATTATGTATCTGATGGAAAACTTTTGCTTGCTTTTAATATCTATCTTTTCTCTCTAATTGACTTGTGAAATTTACAAAAATTAATTGTATTTAGTTTTTTGATTGTGTTTTCTATGTCCTTTGCTTTAAGTTTTGCAGTATGTCTTTATCTTTGTGTTCCTTCTAATTTTATATTATTTCTGTGATTTATTTTATTAATTAATTTATTTTGTTTCATGACAGAGTCTTGCACTCTATTGCCCAAGTTGGAGTGCAGGGATGCCATCTCTGGCTCACAACAACCTCCACATCCTGGGTTCAAGGGAGTAGCTGAGATTACACGTATGAACCACCACGCCTTGCTAATTTTCATATTTGTAGTAGAAACTGGGCTTTGCCAAGTTGGCCAGGCTGGTATTGAACTCCTGATCTCTAGAGATCTGCCTGCCTCAGCCTCCCAAAGTGCTGGCATTACAGGCATGAACCACTGTGCCCAGACTATTTCTGTGATTTTAAAAACCTTCTTAGTTTTTCTAGGCTGTGTTTCATCTTTCTTCACTTTTTCATATCTTTTTATGTCTTCCTTCAGTTTTTCCTTTTGTTTTTGAGTTTTTCTTCATAAAAGGGTTTTACTTATTTTAATGCATTTGATTTTTTCAGTGTTTACCTGTTCAATGGTTGTATTTTTCTTAATAGTCTTAATTTTATAACCATTTTTGTAATTATTTTTTTTTCAAATTGCATGTATTTCTAGACATTGTACTTGTCTCCTTGTCCAACTTCCTATAAAAGCATATTTTGGTAACTTTGGACCAACTATTTTAAGATTCTTACATTATGAGGTGTAGTGAGGATAATATTATAAGATAATTGTTTTTCTTAATTTAAAATAACTTTTCTCTTAGCTGTCACAAAGCCAGGCTGCTTTCTGCAAACATTTCTGCATGAATGTACTAATTATTTATTTTCTTATTTTTTATTTATATTACTTTTCCTTTCTTCCTTTTTTTGTACCTCTGATGCTTTTTTTTTTCTCTGAAATCAAAACAAGTGGTTTTCATACATCACCCAAATGTCTCAGTTTTCACCTGTTTGCATCTCAGAGTGTGACCCACAACTTGATAATTAAGTGTGAAGTTGGCAAAGACTCCCATTAAACTCTTGTTTTCTTCCACTCACATTTCTTCATGGATAGAAGTTGTGTGAACTTACGGAGTTTCATCAGCCCTTAAAAATGTTACAGACATAGTTTCTTGTTTCGTTAAAATTGAAGTTTGAATTTCTGTCTTCCATTCTTCTTCTATTTGAATTACACCTAGAAAGAGAAATGAAAAATGCCTTAATTTACACATCTCTGCTTATACTAGGTGTCTCAAGTGGGCATTTACTTAATAACCACTGCTTATATGGAAATGGAGAAATGACATTCCAGTTTTTCTATTTTTTCTTTCCTTGCATAAACAAATATTGGATTTTTTTTTTCACAACCAATAGTAGAGAACTAACAAAATTGTCATCATTTAAGAGCCAGAGACTTACAAGGGTTTTTTGTTTGTTTATTTTTTGAGACAAAGTTTCATTCTTTCACCCAGGCTAGAGAAGTGGCTCAATCTTCGCTCACTGCAACCTCTGCCTCCTGGGTTCAAGCGATTCTCTTGCCTCAGCCTCCCAATTAGCTGGCATTACAGGTACACACCACCATGCCTGGCTAATTTTTGTATTTTTAGTAGAGACAGGGTTTTTCCCATGTTTGCCAAGCTGGTCTTGAACTCCTGACCTCAGGTGATCCACCCTCTTCAGCCTCCCAAAGTGCTAGGATTACAGGCATGAGCCACCTCACCTGGCCATGGCATACAGTTTTAGATTGCATTATGATACATCAGTCTAAAACATGGACCTAAATTATCAAACATGGGTACTTCAGCATAGGTTAACAGTGAATTTGAAAGTGTAATTTCAGATGTCAATGGAGTTTATTTTAAAAATTATGTCTAAACATGTAAAATCAGATTAAATGGAGTTCTAACAAATTGATTCGAACCTACTTTATGGTCACCTCATATTCCCCTTTGGATCACCACATCCTGCAATTGGCAATTAAATTTATCAAATGGATACAACTACCAAATGAGCAAATAAATATCATGCACTTGTTAATTCCTTAATTCACACACAATTATATACTGTGTACCTGTTGCATATTCCTGCTTAATATATTTGCGGCCTTGTCCTTGAAGAGTTTAAAATCTGTTGGAAGGAAAAATACTTAGAAAATAATTAAAATTATAAAGTTTTTTAAAAAGAAAAATAGTTTTATGAGAGTGTATAAAATTAAAACTTTCTTATTTTAACTTTGTTCTTACATTTTGTAATGCAAAGGGTAAAATAGTTTTTGTTAATGTCCTATCCATTTGTCATACTGAAAAATTAACAATAAAATTAAAGTTGTATAATATTCAAATATAAATTAATCCAAACAAGCTATAAATTGTATCAACAGAATTTGAGCCATGATTTTATATGAGATGTTTTTCAATTATTTTTATATTTTTGTCAATCATTCAATTTCTTCTATTCTAAATATTTGTAAGTTCAATAACATGACTCATTTTTCTACACCCTATTTTAGAGAGCTATTTTATATGGAAGGGTAAACTTTATAGGCAAAATATTTAAACTACTACCAATTTAATATTATATTTAATAGTGTATTATTTAGTTTTATTTTATCCTGCAAAATCCATTTTTCCAATAGACAAATACTCATCAAATTATTAGAAAAGTGCTATTCTAAAGTTAGGTTTCTTCAGCTGTTGCAAATATTTGTAGACTAACCTAATTATGTTAATGGTATAATTTACAACAATAATAGTAATTGCAATTTATTGGATATATACCTTGTGACAAACATTATGCTAATCACTCATCATGCATATTTTTCATTTAAATTCCCTCTAAGGTGGGAAATGCTTTTTTACTCATTTTAAGAGAGAAAACTGGGAATTATTAAGGATGCTTCAGCTGTCTCACATAACATACTTTAGAAGCCAAGTTTCAACTCCCAGTTTTCTGACTCCAGACCCTACATACTTATAATAAATCTCCTGAGCTGCCCACATGAATTAGACAAATTGTGTACTCTATTTAAAAATTGAAAGCTATTTACTGAATATTGTGAACAGAGGATAGGTTATCACCACTTATCCAACCTCAGTTATCCCACCTAGTTTTCCATATCAGAATATATTCATGGCCTAAGTAAGTATCCTCTTCCCTTGGTGTGACAGATGGCAATATTAAGGCTTCTTTATTAATGACTTTTTTTTTTTTGAGCCATGGCTTGGCTGTGTAGTGATTAGATTTTTTTTCTCCACAATGAGATGAGAGTCTCAGAGTACAATTTAAACAGTATCAGAGTAGCTCGAGTCCAAGTAAGATCCTGATTTCGTTTTAGTGCATAGTTATTTCAAACTAAAATCAGTTAGAATAGGTTCAAATTCTCTTTGAAAATGGTTTTCTTCCACTATCATAACCTTGAAAACAAGACATAATTTTTCATTAGTGTATTAATAACCAACATTTAATAAGAGAGTTATGAGCTTAAAACATAAAATAAGTTCTTACCGTCCTTACGTGGAAAAAGACATAACCATTGTTGATCCTTTTTGTAAGATCCAGGCCACAAATGTCTTATTTATTTTTCAGTTTAAAGTAACATATATTTAATACATAAATTATCTTTAGAACAAGGTTTATTTTCCATATTCCAAGGACAGTAAATTTTAACAGTATTTTGTAGGACTTCTGCCATAATGTGTGAATACTTGCTTCGCTTTTACTTACTTCACACCACTCCACGTTCCAGCCCCAGAAGAAAAAGAAATTACAAATATAACTGCAAATAATCGCTCAAGTATAAAGAAAGAAAAGGGAAGAAAAGGGAAGAACTAGATAGTTATGTTTCCTGAGACCCAAGGTACAAAGAGAGAGTGAGGGGTGAACATTTGTGCTCTGCTCCCAAGATGGGCATAGGAACATGTTTGCTCCTGAAGATGGAGTGGTAGGTCAAAATGAGAGCCTCTACCATGTGACAAAAAACTCTGAGGGCTGTCGGAGAGATAGTGACAGAGAGGAAATGGATAATATAGACAGCAAAATATGCCTCCTAATCAACGATGCACTTTGGAAAGTAAGCAATTCCAAGTCCACAATGGACTGAAGTCCTGAGGACTTTCCCCAAGATCCTTAGTTTTCTTTTTTTAAAAGAGAGGAAAATGAGCTCTCTTCCCCACAATAACTCAGAATCAGTTTCCTACAATCCTGGTATGTGTAGACTCTACCAGATTTAATGTGATATACAGATACAACTCCTGCAACTCAAATGTCATACAACAAGTATTTATTAGCCACCATGGAGTTATGTGTAATGTGTCTGCTTCTACTTACTAATAGATTCTTTTGTAATTGGTCTTGTAAGAAGTCAATTATTCTAGTAACACATTGCGTATACATCCTTCAATCCTTTACACTGTGAGCAGGGATCTGAAGCAACTGACATATGGCAAAATGCATAGCTTCAACTGGCATTTTTCTGATAAACCAAAATAACAAACAAAAATGTCTCTTTGAGCAGAATGTAAATCTCAACTTTTGGAGAGGCAAAGCATTGAACAACAGAATTAGTTGCCATTAGCATGCAATAAATTCCTGGGACAAGATTTACTGTAAAGTATATTGAAGAAATATTCCTTAGAAATAATGTTAGGTTAATTGGCACAAAAATATAGTTAGAATGAGTAATATCTAGTATTCGATACCACAATAGGATAACTACAGTCAACAGTAATCTATTGTATATTTAAAAATAATTAAAAGACCATAACTCTATTGTTTGCAACACAAAGAAGGGGTAATACTGGAGGTGATGGATACCTCATTTACCCTAATGTTATTATTATACATTGTATGCCTGTATCAAAATATCTCATGTACCCCATAAATATATACACTTATGTATCTACAAGAATATAAAATAAAAAATAAAATATAGAAGATGGCCAAATAGGAACAGCTCTGGTCTGCAGTTCCCAGTGAGAGTGGACCAGAAGATGAGTGATCTCTGCATTTCCAACTGAGGTACCAGGTTCATCTCAATGGGACTTGTTAGACAATGGGAACAGCCCAAGGTGGGCAAGCTGAAGCAGGGTGGGACACAGCCTCACCCAGGAGGTGCAAGGGGCCAGAGAACTCTCTCTCCCAGCCAAGGGAAGCCATTAGGGACTTTTCCAGACACTCCAGCACTCTGGTTCAGATACTGCACTTTTCCCGTGGTCTACGCAACCTGTAAGACCAGAAGATTCCCTCCAGCACCTACAACGCCAGTGCCCTGGGTTTCCAGCACAAAACTGGGTAACTGTTTTAGCTGAGTGGCAGTTGGAACACCAGAGAGACAGAACCACTCATTCCCCCTGAAAAAGGGGGCTGAAGCTAGAGGGCCAAGAGAGCTGGCTTAGTGGGTCCCACCCCCACAAACACTGGCAAGCTAAGATCCACTGGCTTGAAATTCTCACAGCCAGCACAGCAGTCTGAGCTCGACCTGGGATGTTTAAGCTTGGTTGGGGGAGGAGTGACTGCCATTGCTGAGGCTCTAGTAGGCGGTTTCAACATTGCCTGTAGATTCCCTTTTTGCTGGGTAGGGCATCTCAGGAAAAAAAGACAGTAGCCCATCAGGGACTTTCAAAGCTCCACCTTCCTGTGGCAGAGCACCTGGGAAAAGGGGTGGTTGTGGGTTCTGCTGCAGCAGGCTTAAACATCCCTGCCCTGCAGCCCTGAAGGGAGCAATGGATCCCCCAGCACAGTGTTTGAGCTCCATCAAGGGACAGGCTGCCTCCTCAAGTGGCTCCCTGACCCCACTGTTTATACTAACTAGAAGACACATTATACAGGAGAAGCTCTGGCTGACACAAACAGATGGATAAATAATAAAATGAAAGCAAAAATAAGGACGTTCTTCAAAACCAACAAGAATGAAGACACAACATACCAGAGTCTCTGAGACACATTTAAAGCAGTGTCCAGAGGAAAATTTATAGCACCAAATGCCCACCAGAGAAATGAGGAAAGATAAAATTGACACTCTAATGTCAAGATTAAAAGAACTAGAGGAGCAAGATGAAACAAATTCACAAGCTAGCAGAAGGCAAGAAATAACTAAAATCAAAGCAGAACTGAAGGAGACAGAGACACGAAAAAACCTTCAAAAAATCAATAAATCCAGGAACTGGTTTTTTTAAAAGATCAACAAAATAGATAGACTGCTAGCCAGACTAATAAAAAAGAAAAAAGAGATGATTCAAATAGATGCAATTAAAATTAATAAAGGGGATATCACCACTGATCCCACAGAAATACAAAATGCTGTCAAAGATTACTACAAACACTTATATGCATATAAACCAGTGAATGTAGAAGAAATTGATAAATTCCTGGACACTTACAACCTCCCAAGACTAAACCAGGAAGAAGTTGAATCCCTGAATAGACCAATAACAAGGTCTGAAGTTGAGGCAGCAATTAATAGCCTACCAACAACAACAAAAAAGTCTAGGACAAGGTTCACAGCCAAATTCTACCAAAGATATAAGGCAGAGCTGGTACCATTCCTTCTGAAACTATTCCAAACAATACAAAAAGAGGGAATCTTTCAAACTCATTTTATGCGACCATCATCCTGATACCAAAACCCAGCAGAGACACAACTAAAAAAGAAAATTTCAGGCCCATATTCATGATGAACATTGATGTGAAAATCAATAAAATACTGGCAAACTGAGTCCAACAGCACATCAAAAACTTATCCAGCTCCATCAAGTAGGCTTCATCCTTGGGATGCAAGGCTGGTTCAACATCTGCAAATCTATAAATGTAATCCATCACATAAACAGAACCAAAGACAAAAACCACATGATTATCTCAACTGTTGCAGAAAAGGCCTTTGACAAAATTTAACAGTCCTTTATGCTAAAAAACTTGACAAACTAGGTATTGATGGATTGTATCTGAAAATAAAAAGAGGTATTTATGATAAACTCATAGCCAATATTATACAGAATGGGCATTTGTTTGTGTCCTCTCTTATTTCCTTGAGTAGTAGTTTGTAGTTCTCCTTGAAGAGGTCTTTCACATCTCTTGTTAGTTGTATTCCTAGGTATTTTTTTCTCTTTGTAGCAATTGTGAATGGTAGTTTACTCATGATTTGGCTCTTTGTGTATTATTGGTGTATAGGAATGCTTGTGATTTTTGCACATTGATTTTGTATCCTGAGACTGCTGGAGTTGCTTACCAGCTAAAGGAATTTTTGGGCTGAGACGATGGGGTCTTCTAAATATACAATCATGTCATCTGCAAAGACAATTTGACATCCTCTCTTCCTATTTGATTACCCTGTATTTCTTTCTCTTGCTTGATGGCCCTAGCCAAAACTTCCAATACTATGTAGAGTAGGAGTGGTGAGAGATGTCATCCTTGTCTTGTTTCAGTTTTCAAAGGGAATGCTTCCAGTTTCTGCCTATTCTTCATGGCTAAAACACCGAAAGCAATGGCAACAAAAGCCAAAATAGACAAACAGGATCTCCTTAAACTTAAGAGCTTCTGCATAACAAAAGAAACTATCATTAGAGTAAACCAGCAACCAACAGAATGGGAAAATTTTTTTGCCATCACCCATCTGACAAAGGACTAATATCCAGAATTTACAAAGAACTAAAATACATTTACAAGAAAAAAACAAACAACCCCATCAAAAAGTGGGTGAAGAACATGAACAGATACTTTTCAAAAGAAGACATTTATGCAGCCAACAAACATATGAAAAACAGCTCATCATCTCTAGTCATTAGAGAAATGCAAATCAAAACCACAGTGAGATACCACCTCATGCCAGTTAGAATGGCAATCATTAAAAAATCAGGAGACAACAGATGCTGGTATGGATGTAGAGAATTAGAAATGCTTTTACACTGTTGGTGGGAGTATAAATTAGTTCAACCATTGTGGAAGACAGTGTGACAATTCCTCAAGGTTCTAGAAATAGAAATACCATTTGACACAGCCATCCCATTACTGGATATATACCAAAAGGATTACAAATCATTCTATTATAAAGACACATGCACGTGTATGTTTATCATGGCACTGTCTATTTGCTATTTCACAATAGCAAAGACTTAGAACCAACCCAAATGCCCATTAATGATAGACTGGACAAAGAAAATGTGGCACACATAAACCATGGAATACTATGCAGCCACAAAAAAGAATGAGTTCATGTCCTTTGCAGGGACATGGATGAAACTGGAAACCATCATTCTCAGCAAACTGACACAAGAACAGAAAACAAAACACTGCATGTTCTTATTCATAAGTGAATGTTGAACAATGAGAACACATGGACACAGGGAGGGGAACATCACACACTGGGGCCTGTAGGGTGGGGGGCTAGGGGAGGAAAAGCAGAGGGTGGAGGGTTGGGGAGGGATAGCATTAGAAGAAATACTTAATGTAGATGACGGGGCAATAGATGCAGCAAACCACAACGAAGGCATGTGTATACCTATATAACAAACCTGCACAATCTGCACATGTACTTCAGAAATTAAAGTATAATAAATAAATTTAGATATAAAAATAAAAATATATATACAAAAAAATAAAAACAGCAAAGCATATGTTTAGGGAAACATTGTCATTTAAATTAAGGTTTAAGCAAATGCAGATTATGAGCCTGTGAAATCACTCTAGGTAAAATGAAACACCCATCACTTGAGTGTATCTGAGGATAGTAATTTAAAGAAACTTGTCCTGAGGCCCTTACTTCACAGATAAAACTATTCCAGCACTCTTTCCCTCAATATCTGTAACCTCTACCTTTATTTTCCTCTGTCTCTCCTCTGTGGCTATGTGTGTTAGTTAGAGATCATGTACATTCCCAACTGGAAGCCAAATTTCAGCTCTTCCTTAAGTCTACTTTCACCATATATGTCATGTATTTATAATTTCTATGAAAACTAGTGGAGGAAATTTCACTTCAGACTCACGCCTGTCAACCATTTTTAGTTATTACACTTGAATATCAAAATTCCACCTTGTTACTTTTCCCAGTAAAATCAGCCAGGTAAATGGAATGCATTCTCTCCTGACTGTCATCATTGACAAAGGAAACGGAATTTGTTGGGCTGGTTTACTTTTTAATCACCCACTGGAATTCCAATAAATAAAAATATCTTCATCTTGTATCAGTAATAACTGCATTGGTGCAAGCAAGTATCAGGGTCTTTAGAGAAGTATGAGACAGCTAGCTGTTAGGCAATTATGCACAAAGAAACAATACAAGAAAAGTTAAAATCAATTTAGATGAAACTTTTAGCTCTACTGGGCCATTAGTTTCAGTACCTATTAGAGAACAAGAATTAGTATTTCTATATCAAAATATACTATATAAAGTTTAAAGCTTATTGCCCCAATTACAGCTATTTCCTTAGCCTTTTAAATTTCTATATGATCTATACAATTCATAATAACAATATTTAATGAAATGGAAGACATACAAATATTTTCATACAAAAGGGCATTTTCTTGCCTATAAAAGTAAGTAATCTTTTGCAGAAAATTATTTGAAAGAGAAATAATAGAATGTGAATAAACATAGAATCTTAATAAAAATTAAAAAATATGGTTTTAAATTTTATCTATTGATTTTTGTAAATATTTTTCTTCTTCCACATGTTAATTTGATAAAATATTTATAATTTTCTAAAATTAAACTATTATAATACTAGGATACATTATTCTTGTTTGTAGTGTTGAGTTAATGCCCTTCTAGGCTTTAAGTAAAAATTGTATTTAACATATTTTAACTTTCATTAATAAGTAAACAAAAACATTTTCTTATACTACTGCTTCAGTTTTGTATCAGAAGTATAGTAACAGTAAAAGAATTAATAATACTAAAACTGTTAAAGAACTGTCTAGTAGCAAAATAATTGTGTTTTAATCATTTGAAATAACTTCCTTATCATACAGTTTAGAAAGAAAAATTTTTAATAAAATTATTTTATATCACTTATTCCTTTTAAATTTTGTCTAAATTGATACATTCATTTATTCAAGGAATGTTTGAGTGCAGTTCAGTAAGTCTCAATTTATTCTTCTTCTTCTTCTCATTATTATTATTGTACTTTGAGATCTGGGGTACATGTGCATATCTTCCATCCTGAAGAATTGTTGCATAGGTACATACATGCCATGGTGGTTTGCTGACTCCATTCCCTCATCGCCTACATCAGGCATTTTCCTGGTGATATCCCTCCCCAACCTCCCCACCCCCTGCTGTCCCCCACCCCACCCTCCCAACCTACCCCAGTGAGTTTTGTTCACTTCCCTGTGCCCAGTTGTTCTCATTGTTCATCACCTGCCTATGAGTGAAAACATGCAGTGTTTGGTTTTCTGTTCTTGTGTCAGTTTTCTGAGAATGATAGTTTCTGGATTGATCCATGCCTCTACAAAGGACATAAACTAGTCATTTTTATGGCTGCATAGTATTCCATGGTGTATATGTGGCACACTTTCTTTGTCCAGTCTATCACTGATGGACATTTGGATTGGTTCCAGCTCTTTGCTATTGTAAACGGCACTGCAACGAACATACATGTGCATGTGTCATTAAAATAGAATGATTTATAAGCCTTTCAGTATATACCCAGTAATGGGATTGCTGGATCAAACGGAATTTCCATTTCTATATCCTTGAGGAATCACCACACTGTCTTCCACAATGACTCAACTAATTTACACTCCCACCTACAGTGAAACAGTGTTCCTTTTTCTCCACATCCTTTCCAGCATCTGCTGTCTCCAGATTTTTTAATGATCATCATTCTGACTGGAGTGAGATGATATCTCTATGTGGTTTTGATTTGCATTTCTCTAATGACCAATGATGAGCATTTTTTATATGTTTGTTGGCTACGTAAATGTCTTCTTTGCAGAAGTGTCTGTTCATCTCCTTTGCCCATTTTTGAATGGGTTTGTTTGGTTTTTTTCTTGCAAATCTACTTTAGTTCTTTGTAGATTCTGGATACTAGTCCTTTGTCAGAAGGGTAGACTGTAAAAAAATTTTCCCATTCTGTTGGTTGCCAGTTCACTCTAATGATTGTTTCTTTTGCTGTGCAGAAGCTTTTAAGTTTAATTAGATCCCATTTGTCTATTTTGGCTTTTGTTGCCATTGCTTTTGGTGTTTTAGTCATGAAGTCCTTGCCTATGCCTATGTCCGGAATGGTGTTGCCTAGATTTTTTTCCAGGGTTTTATGGCATTAGTTCTTATGCTTAAATCTTTAATCCACCTGGAGTTAATTTTTGTACAAGGTGTAAGGAAGGGGTCCAGTTTCAGCTTCCTGCATATGGCTAGTCAGTTTTCTCAACACCATTTATTAAAAAGGGAATCCTTTCCCCATTGCTTGTTTTTATCCTGTCTGTCAAAGATCGGATGGTTGTATATTTGTGTGCTGCTTCCGAGGCCTCTGTTCTGTTCCATTAGTCTATATTTCTGTTTTGGTACCAGTACCATGACGTTTTGTTTACTGTAGACTTGTAGTATAGTTTGAAGTCGGCGTGATGCCTCCAGCTTTGTTCTTTTTGCTTAGGATTGTCTCGGCTATGCAAGCTTTCTTTTGGTTCCATATGAAATTTAAGGTGGTTTTTTTCCTGTTCTGTGAGGAAGGTCGTTGGTAGTTTTATGGCGATAGAGTTGAATCTGTAAATTACTTTGGGTAGTATGGCCATTTTCACAATATTGATTCTTCCTAACTGTGAGCATGGAATGTTTTTCCATCTTTTTGTGTTCTCTCCTGTTTCCTTGAGCAGTGGTTTGTAGTTCTTCTTGAAGAGGTCTTTTACATCTTTTGTTAGTTGCATTCCTAGGTATTTTATTCTCTTTGTAGCAATTGTGAATGGTAGTTCACTCATGATTTGGCTCTCTGTTTGTCTGTTATTGGTGTATAGGAATGCTTGTGATATTTGCACACTGATTTTGTATCCTGAGACTTTGCTGAGGTTGCTTATCACCTAAAGGAGGTTTTGGGCTGAGACTATGGGGTGTTCTAAATATACTATCATGTCATCTGCAAATAGGGATATTTGACTTCTTCTTTTCCTAATTGAATGCCCTTTATTTCTTGTTCTTGCCTAATTGCTCTGGCTAGAACTTCCAATACTGTACTGAATAAGAGTGGTGAGAGACGGCATCCTTGTTTAGCAGCAGTTTTTAAATGAAATGCTTCAAGTTTTTGCCTGTTCAGTTTGATATTGGCTGTGGGTTTGTCGTAAGAGAACAAAGATACAATGTACCAGAATCTATGGGACACATTTAAAGCAGTTTCTAGAGGGAAATTTATAGCAATAAATGCCCACATGAGAAACAAGGAGAGATCTAAAACTGACACCCCATCATCAAAATTGAAAGAGCTAGAGGAGTAATAAAAAAAAGAAAACAACAACAACAACAACAACAAAAACTGAAAGCAAGCAGAAGACAAGAAATAACAAAGATCAGAGCAGAACCAAAGGAGATAGAGACACAAAAAATTCTTCAAAAATCAATAAATCCAGGAGCTGGTTTTTTGAAAAGATCAACAAAATAGACCTCTAGCTAGACTAATAAAAAAGAAAAGAGAGAAGAATCGAATAGATGCAATAAAAAAACAACAAAGGGGAGATCCCCACCAATTCCTCGGAAATACCAACCACCAACAGAGATTACTACAAATCTCTATGTACATAAACCAGTAAATCTGGAAGAAATGGATAAATTCCTGGACTCTTGCACACTCCCAAGCCTAAGCCAGGAAGAAACTGAAACCCTGAATAGACCAATAACAAGGACTGAAGTCGGGGCAGCAATTAATAGCCTACCAACCAAAAAGCATCCAGGTCCAGGTAGGGTCACAGCCGAATTCTACCAGACGTACAAATAGGAGCTGGTACCATTTCTTTTGAAACTATTCCAAACAATACAAAAAGAGGGAATCCTCCCTAACTCTTTCTATGAGACCAACATCATCTTGATACCAAAACCCAGCAGAGACACAACTAAAAAAGAAAACTACAGGGCAATATTCATGATGAACATTGATGCAAAAATCTTTAATAAAATACTGGCAAACAGAATCCAACAGCACATCAAAAACTTATCCAGCACAATCAAGTAGGCTTCATCCTAGGGATGCAAGAACCACATGATTATCTCAATTGATGCAGAGAAGGCCTCCAACGAAATTCAACAGCGCTTTATGCTAAAAACCCTCAGTAAACTAGGTATCAATGGAACATATCTGGAAATAGTAAGTCTTCTAAATAGAAAATCTTCTATTTGGCATTTTTCCATTTATTATCACATTGCCTCTTTATTCACCTTAAAAATTCTTATACTAATTATGTTTTGAAAATAGTACATCATATTATGGTGCAACAAATCTCCTAAACATGATTTTTAACATTGTTCCAAGTCACCCTGTGCCATATTCTTGTACTTCTTCCCATAGTAAGAAGTGCATAAGTAAGGATAAATTATCTTCTATTTATCAGAATACTTTTCTATTCATCCTTACCCCATTTTCCCTTTAATTCTTAAAATAATTTAATGACATTACATAGCATCATTGCTAACTATTCAGGATGGAAAACAATGTGTGTATGTTTTGGAGGAGCTACTTTTTAACTGAGAGGTATAGGTTTTTTTAAAAAAAATGGAAAGATACAGGGAGTTAAGTAAAATATCAATGTCAACATAGTATAAAATTTCATGAAATAAAATTTTATTTTTGCTGTTATGTCTTTCCACAAATTTTTCAAAGCTGTTGTAAAAGTAAGTCCGATTAGGTAAAAACAATAAAGCGTACTATACTGGGGAAAAAGGACTAGTGTTCTGGCTTGGGTGATGGTAAGTGTCTTGCTTTTACTCCTACATCACTCTCTTCTCAAATTCTTTTTTCTGAAATTTCTTTTCCTTTACATTCAGAGAAACTTACATAAATAATGGGCATACTAAGTATACTATTGAGAATATCCTTATTTTCTTCTTTGGTAGTTCAAAATTTCTGAAAAATTAATAGTATAGATTGCTCTTTATTTGAATATAAAATTAACCACCTGCAAACTTCTTGAGTTTATTCACTTAGCTCTTATAATCACTTCAATTTTAAATATGTCAGGGTACTAATTAAAACGTATCACTTGTTATCATTCTCCTACTTATAAACTTAAAAATAAATATCATTTTGAAAATGACACTTTAAATGTGTGAAATTCCTTCAAGAAGAACTAAAAGTTCTAAAGATTATTTGTTCCTTGAAATACCAATCCCTGATTTTTCCCTTAAATACGTTTCTTTGGATTGCAGTATTTGGTATCATAAAATAAGTTTTAAAAGTTAATAAATTCTTCCAAATTTCATCTTAAATGGAGGTGAGTTACTGAGTGAGGAGGCAAGTAGGAGCTGGTTAGACAGAAAGAGAGGGAGGGTCTGGGAAGAGGATGATGCTTGTGTGACTGCATCTGCACCACACCAGTTATATAGCTAGCAGGAGGAAATATAGCTAACAATTTCCTCTTATCCCAGGATTCTTGCTCAGAAGGGACTTTCTGCCACCCACACAGGCACAAACAAAGACTGAGGGTAAACCCAAATTACCCTGAATTTATAATGCCATTAGCATTGCAGTTTTAATCCCTGATGGGTTTCACTTTAGGCACTCAGGTTTAATAACAAACCTGGAGTCACTATGGCCAACCCCCTGGCATGTGCAGATGTAACACCCACAGGGGGAACTTTACCCCACCCATTAAGACAGAACCCACAGAAGATTTCCTTGTTTCTGCCACATAAAAGACCCATAACTCAGCCCCATTTGTAGCTACTCTCTTTGGACTCCCTCCCACTGCTGAGAGCTTTTCTATTGCTTAATAAATTCTACTCTGCTTTACTCTCCATTATCCCTGTGCCTTATTCTTTTTGGTAATTAAGAACAGACCTCAGGATGGAGAGAGATCCAAGATGGCCGATTAGCAACAGCTCAGGAATGTAGCTCCCAGTGAAAGCGCAAGAGAACGAGTGGACGCCGCACTTTCCGACGAATTTTTGTTGCCCACAGTCTGGGAGATTCCTGGCAGAGGAACCACACGGGTCGCCAGTGTGACTCTTTTGGCTGGTGCGGCTGTTTTGCCGGTTGCCCCAGTGCAGCACTTCTCGGTGTGGAGTATACAGCATGGATGGGCTTGGCTGGTCCCATCGCCACAAGGAAAACAGCAATTGGAAGCACTGAGGACAAGAGTTTCACAGCAAGCACAGCGAACCCAGGAAGGTCCGGCTCTGTAGGGAATGGGCATCTGCCAAAGGAAAACTAAGAAACAGAAAAAACTTCATCAACGGGTGGAGAGAGATCCAAGATGGCCGCATAGCAGCAGCTCATAATTGTAGCTCCCAGTGAAAGTGCAGAGACTGAGTGGATGCTGCAATTGCAGACGAATTTTTGATGCCCAGAAACTTGGAGATTCCCGGCGAAGGAGCCACATGGGTCGCCAGCGTGACTCTTTTGGCCGGTGCGGCTGTTTTGCCGGCACTCCGGCGCGGCGCTTCTCAGTGCGGAGTATACGGGACTGGATGCCCTTTTAGTCTGGCTCTGCTGGTCCCATTCCCACAAGGAGAAGAGCAATTAGAAGCGCTGAGGACTGAGAGCAAGCACAGCCGAACCCGGGAAGGCCCAGCTCTGTGGGGAAGGGGCGTCCGCCGAAGGAAAACTAAGAAACAGAAAAAACTTCATAACCAACAAGCCAGACGTCCACTCAGAGACCCAATCTGAAAGTCAGCAATTACAAAGACAACAGGTGGATAAATCCACAAAAATGGGAAGAAACCAGTGCAAAAAGGCTGAGAACACCCGAAATCAGAATGCCTCTCCTCCTACAGGGGATCGCAGCTCCTCATCAGCAAGAGAACAAGGCCTGACGGAGGATGAGTGTGATGAACTCACAGAATC
>PVKP010013020.1:0-57209 GCA_004027715.1 Plecturocebus donacophilus | reverse complement strand
AGCCTTACAATGAAATACTACATGAAAATGAAAAGGAAGGAATTACTGAGTACATGCAACGATATCAACAACCCCCAAGTGTACTGTGCTGAGTGAAACCAAAAAGAAAGCCAGACACAAACATTTCACACTCTAATTCCGTGTATAAGATTATCTACAAAATGCAAAACTACAGAGACATCAATCTGATGAAGTTGTCAGGGAATGGGGCCGAGATAGGGGATCAACTAGGCGAGAGAACTTTTAGGGTGATCAAAATATTTTGTATTACGGTTATAGTGGTGTTTACAAGACTATATATGTTAAAAAATCACTGAAGTATATATGTAAATGAGCTGAAATTCACTGCATGTAAACTGACCTTCAATAATCCTGACTTTGGAAAAAGAATAAAGGGAAGAAGAAAATATTAAAGACATGTTGGCTAAACATTTTCTATGCTTTAAAGAAAGTATGAATCTTCATTTTGAATATTTGTTCTGAGACAAGAATAGGATAAATAAAAAGAAATATACATTAAATACATTGCAGTGAAACTGTGGAAGGCAAAAGGCAATAAAGTCATCTTAAAAGCCATGGCAGCAGCAGTGAGGGCGTGCAGAAGGGGAAGGCCAACAAGGTCACCTGTAAATGAATGACAACAGAAGACAGAAGATAATAGTATATATCTTCAAAATTTTGTGAAAAAATGGTCTTAAATTGGCCAGGCATGGTGGCATGTGCCTATAATCCCAGCTACTTGGGAGACTGAGGCATAAGAATCACTTGGACCCGGGAGGCGAAGGTTGCAGTGAGCTGAGATCATGCCTGCACTCCAGCCTGAGAGTGAGGCTCTGTCAAAACAAAACAAAACAAAACAAAAAAACGACCTTAAATCTAGAACCTTCTATTCATCGGAACTACCACTCAAAGTAAGAGGGCAGAAGGATAATCTGGGATAAAGGCTGAAAAAATTTAGCACTAGCAAACACTCATGGAAAGAATTACTGAAGGCTACACTACTTTTATCAAGTAGGAAATCAAATTCAGAAGGAGGTAAATGCAAGAAATAATAGTAAGTAGAGAAGCTAGTAAACATATCAATAAAGGTAACAATAACAGCTATTGAAGGAATAAAAACGAAATGGTGGTGTACCAGTTAGTAATAAAAGGAACGAACTATGGATGTCCTCAACAACTTGGTTGGATGTCAAGGGCATTATAATGTGGGAAGAGAGTCAATCTCAGAGGGTCACATACTGCATGATCTCATTTGTATGACAGTCTTGAAATGACCCAGTGATTAAAAGGGAGAACAGATAAGTTGCCAGGGGTTAGGGATGATGAAACTGGGTGGAAGGTACAGGAATCTCTCTGTACTATCTTTGCAATTTCCTGTGAGCCTGTGATTATTTTTTAAATAAAAGATTGAAAAAAACAAGAGATTAAAGCTGAATTTGCTGGAGTGAAAGAATAAAGAACAAATAACAAGATGTAACCACTAGATAATAAAAACATAAATGATGTTAGGGGAGATGAGAGTTAAACCATGTTAAGGTCATATCACATACTCGGAAAAGAGTATAAAGATATTAATTTGAAATTCTCAGTCAAATATGCACATTAAAAATTTAAGGAAGACATTAAAAGAATAGAAAAAAAGAATGCGTAGTTTCTAAATCAGTGGAGAACGGGAATAAGGAAAACTTCATTAATTTAACAGAAGTTATGAAAGAAAAATAAGAGCTTGCTAAAACATACACGTTAAAAAAATCAGTAACATTTCTTTAAATTTCGTAATAAATTTTAAAGCATTTTTAAAAAGTAATTTAATTCATAAATATAACAAAGGAATTGCAGTATCTGTAAAATATTTAAATGAAAACTGTGTGACATATGAAGAAAACTGTATTTATTAAACATCTTCTGTGTACAGTTATTTAGCCTTGAGAGATAAGCAAAGGAGAACAAGCTCCAAATGTATTCATGAACAGCGTGTACTTGATAAGAAAGCAAAAGTAACCACGTTGTGCTGGTCTGCAAGTGGGAGCTACAAAAATGCTGTCGTTACTAACGTGGGAAATGTTGACTAGCTGAGTGAAAGAAAGGATATGAGTCAGTAAGCGCTCCTTGTACGTAGATGCCAAGAAGAAACAGTCTGTGCAATTTAATCTCTGTTTCTGATGGAATGAGCAGGGGAGGGCTAGTAAGTTGAGGGCTCCTACTTCTTTCTGGTGCAGGGATGCCACTCAAACAAGTTCTGGAGCCTGATCCAGGAGGGAAGGCTGGAGTGCTGAACCTTGCCTTGCCCTGCAACAAGCCTGGTAGTGGTACCCAGAGGTCAAGCCCAGTCTACATCACCTGCACTGCCAGCCACATCTCATGCCAGTGAGAACATCCACATCAGGGAGGGTCTTGCTGTAGGGTCACCAGAGAGAGGAGAGGTTGATACTACTTCTATCTTGTTTATTCACTACCCCCAGTAAGAGTCTCATCCTGTTCAAGACACTAGTGGGAACATCCAGTTCAATGGTCCCATCTGGACGGATTTGAGGTGATCAGAATCCCTCCTCCCAACTCCGGTCTTAATTGCTCCAGTTAATTAAGACTCCAACCACATGTAGGTAAAACTGTAAATGCTCATTGAGAAAATGTGCGATAGAATTGAATAAACCAAACTAAGCTCCTGCAGAGCGAGGGATCAATCTTCCCCAATCAATCCATAGATTTGGTTTAATGTAATCACAATCAATATCCCAATAGGATGAGGTTTGAACTTAACAAAATTGTGAGAATAACTAGCATGTTTAAAGCTTACTCTGTGCCAATTATTAATACATGAACGGTACGTACTTTAACTCTACTGATTCTCACAACCCCCTAAATATACTTTCTGTGTACAGATGAGGAAACTCAGGCATAAAGGAAGGTCAAGCAACTGCCCAGGTGTTTCAGGGCTGGAAGGCATCAACTGAGGATTTGAATTCAGTAAGTCCAGCTCCAAAATGCATAATCTAAACTCTTCTGCAACTTGTATTTTAAAATGAAACTGGAAAAATAAATAAGACTATCAAAGAATAACACTAATGGAAGCAAAGCAGCCCTAACCTCTATCTCAATGTACCACAAACAGTGTGATACTATATGAAATGAGGTCAAGGGAATTCGTGGAACAAAACCAATCACTGAAAAACAGAATCCATTGTTTAATTCAACGTGTTTCTGAATCAGAGACAGATATTGTAATAACTTTTATTAGCAGAACATGCTAACAACTGCAAGACAAATGTAAAGATTCACCTTCGATTGAGGATTTTTCTTTTCACCATCCACAAACAGAAACCCCAGCAGGATTAAATAATTAAATAAAACTTTATCATAAAAATAGAACAAATATTATTAAATGTTTTCAACTTCTTGAGAAGGAAAGACTGTGTAATAAATTATAAAGGGAAACAGCCACTGACTTGATAACATACAAATGTAAGCTTTCTATTCATCAAATAGAAATGCAAACCAAAAAATCACAACAAATATAACTTTTTAGGTAACATAAAATCCAAGTGCCCTATTTTATCAAGTTGCTTTACATTTGAAACAGTATGTGGTATCTTTAAGGTAGAAAGGGGGTCATGTGCTGTGGCACACGCCTGTAATCCCAGCACTTTGGGAAGCTGAGGTGGATAGATTGTGTGGGCCTGGCAGAAGTTGCAGTGAGCTGAGATTGTGCCACTGCACGCCCGCTTGGGTGACAGAGCTAGATCTTGTCTCAAAAAATAACAATAACAAAAATAAAATAAAAAGGATTTTTTTTTCAGAAATCAGCAAATAAAATACTGAAACCCCATGGAAACACTGGCATAAGCAGAAAACCTACGGAAGAGACACTAAGGATGAATAAATTCATTTTTAATTTAATAAAAGACGTGAATTAAAATAACAGGTCACTTTACATTTCCCCTTGTTGACAAAGATTTCTTTTAAATAATGGTAGTTGCAATATAGATAAAAATTCATGCAAACTCTGTAATGCAATTTAGCAAAGCAGTATAGTACACTTTGTGTCATTTTAAATTAAGTTAACTTAAAAGTGGGATAAATATACTAAGAAAATGTTCCTTTATGTGCAAAATTTGAAATAATGCAAAGCCCAGTATTTTTTAAAACTTAAAGCACAGCAAAATTACAGAGCTTTCTAGCCAAGTGAGTTGTTACCTGAGGAGAAGCAGCATGGCAGGGAAGTTAGAAGTTTGGACTCTAGGGTTAAGCTGCCTGCGTTTAAATTCCAGCTCTGCCATTTATAAGCTGTGTGACCTTGGACAAACTGCTTTATCTCTCTGTGCCTTGGTTTCTTAATCTATGATGTGAGACTAATAATAATCATGTCATATGATGTCACAAGTATAAGAAGAGTTAATATATTTAAGTACTTAGAACACAGCCAAGCATACACAAATATTACCTAATATTTGTTATGGCGAGGAGGAAGATGGTGATGATGGTTGATGTTCCCGCAGGAAGGCACCACATTAGCAAAAAATAATCCACTATCCTTTGTCCTTTATCCTAAGTCTCACATTGCTGTTAAACACCAGAACTTCTGCAGATTATTTTGGTCAGCGTTTGTTATTTTACTACAGTATATAGTAAAAACAGTAGCTTATAGTAAAAAGTTGTTTGTCAAATTGTTTGTGTATTGGCCGGGTACAATGGCTCACACCTGTAATCTCAGCGATTTGGGAGACCACGGGGAGTGAATCATTTGAGGTCAGGAGTTTGAGATCAGCCTGACCAACATGGTGAAACCCCGTCTCTACTAAAAATACAAAAAAATTAGGCAGGCGTGGTGGTGCACTCCTGTAATCCCAGCTACTCGGGAGGCCGAGGCACGAGAACTGCCTGAACCCAGGAGGTACGAGTTCCAGTGAGACGAGTTGGTGCCACTGCACTTCAACCTGGGTGACAGAGTAAGACCCCATCTAAAAATAAAAAATAAATAATTTGTGTATTATAATAATTTTCATTAAATAATAATGCTGTGACTATTGCTGAAAAGGTGCCCCTAAACTGATCACTTTAAAACAGAAGTTAGACATGATACAATATTATAAGAAGGGTCAAAAGCCATCATGTTATATTAGGCCCTTAGAAAAAAGTATCAGAATAATACTGAAAAATATAGAATCATTAAAGCAAAATTAGACTATAGTGGTTGATGATTTATGCACACCAAGAATACACTCACACCTATCCCAATATAAAAGTCACTCTTGACAAAATAAAACTAAAATAAAAGAAATCATATAAAATAAAATCAGTCTTAGATTTGTAGTCTTCAGAAACACTTCCCTAACATAAAATGCAACTGCCTGGCAAAGGTAGACCAATAAATAAACCATAGTCAAGTTCCCTTATGTACCAGCATCAAAATGTATAAAGCAATGACTATAAAAATTTCAAGGAAAAACTGACCAAAAATTAAACACACTTCATATTTTATAAAGGATGCAGACATAGATGCCAATCATTCATTAGTCTTCAAAAACAGAATTTGTACAGACCATGTGATCTCAACGCTCCACCACTTAGTAAATACTACATCTCAAAGTTAGTCAAAGCTGTATTCATCCATGCTTCCATGCTTTCATTATTAAACCAAAACAGTAAAAATAATTCCTCTACTAGGCAGTTGCAGAAGGCTGAGGTAGGAGGATCACCTGAGCCTGGGAGGTCAAGGCTGCAGTGACCAGTGATCCTGCTCCTGCTCTCCAGCCTGGGTGATGGAGTGAGACCTTGTCAAAAGAAAAGAAAAGAAAGGAAAAGAGAGAGAGACAGAGAGAGAGAGAGAGAGAAAGCAAGAGAGAAAGAAAAAAAAGAAAAAAAAGCATTTTATAAAATACAGCATTTATCCCAATTTAAAATCTCCCAAAAATGAAATGTATACTTCTCTAATAAATAATATCAATAGAAAATAGCAAGGTAGCAGGTAATAGTACATTTATTTTTTTAAATACTAACGGTAGTCTCTTCATTTTATTTATTTACTTTAAAGACAGGATCTCGCTTTGTCAGTCAGGCTGGAGTAAAGTGGCACAATTATAGTTCACTGTAACCTTGAACTCCCTGCCTCAAGCAATTCTCCCGCCTCAGCCTCTCAATTAGCTAGGACTACAAGTGCACACCACCATGCCCTGCTAATTAAAAAAAAAAAAAAAAAAAAAGTAGAGATGGAGGATCTCACTATGATATCCAGGCTGGTCTCAAACTTTTGGCCTTAAGCACCCTTCCTACTGCATCCCCAAACTGCTGGTAGTACAGATGTGAGCCACCACTCCCAGCCACTAAAGGCATTCACATTAAAATACACACAACAAGGATGCCCATAATCACTTCTGTCATTTAAGATCATGGTGACAGTTCTGTGTACCTTTGCAATAATGCAAGAAAAGTAAGTGAGGCACCTCATGGAAAGGAAACAGACACATACAATACAGGTATACAGCTATGAAACAAAAATTTGTCAACAACTGAAACTAACAAAGTTTTCTAAAGGGTCTTGTCACACTGATTACTCAAAATTCAATGACTGGGTACTGAGTTTTGATTTGAGATTATGAAAACATTTTCCACACGGATAGTGGTGATGTGAATGTGAATGTACATAATTCCACTAAACTGTACACTTAAAAATGATTAAAGTGGTAAATCTTGGGTTAAATATATTTTACCACAATAAAAGAATACCAATAACTTGGATTACCTGGAAGAAGACTGTCACTATACAAGTGTTCAATAATTATCTAAGTGTATGACTAGTTCTCAAAAGTGCGTGGGGGAATAATATTCATTCATAACAGGAAGGAAGGCAAGAAGGAAGGGAGGGAGGGAGGAAGGAAGGGATGGGGAAAAAGGGAGTAGGAGGGAGGAAGAGAGGAGAGAGGAAAGGGGAAGGGAGTGAAGGAAAGACAAAGATGAGAGAAAGAGGCATGACACACATGAAGCTAAAAATGTTTATTAAGGGACATCAAAAACAACTTGAGTTTTTTTTAAGGCATATCATTTTCCTGGATGAAAACATTCAATTTTGCAAAGAACTAAAATTTCCCCAAATTAATCTGTGAATGTAATTCAATTCCAGTCAAAATATCAGCAGGATTTTGCTTTCAGAATTTGACACAATAATTGTAAGGTTCATCTGCAATAGTAAATGACTGAGAACTGCCAAGAAGATTTTGAAAATTAGGAACAGGGAAGGAGGAGCCACACCAGAAATGCATCAAGTGCTATACAATTTATTTTATTTCCTTCCAAAAGACTAGAAGTTTGGATTCCTCCAGCATACCCATGGTTGTCCAGAGCAAACAAAAGATATTACTGAAAGCTGCCCCCATTTATGTTTTCCAACGGGCAATCGAAAATTTACATAGAAATATCTTACTTTTTTTTTGAGACATTCTCGCTATGTCACCCAGGCTGCAGTGCAGTGGCTTGATCTCTGCTCACTACAACCTCTACCTCCCAGGTTCAAGCAAGTCTTCTGCCTCAACCTCACAAGTAGCTGCGACGACAGATGTGCGCCACCATGGCCGGCTAATTTTTGTATTTTTAGTAGAGACAGGGAGTTTCACCACGTTGGCCAGGCTGGTCTGGAACTCCTGAACTCAGGTGATCCACTCACCTCGGCCTCTCAAAGTGCTGGAATTACAGGCATGAGCCACTGCACCTGGCCAGAAATACCTTACTTACATAAATTGTGCCAGAATACATCACTATCTTTAAAACTCAGAACCCAAATCACAGAGTATCACAATACTGAGTTCTGTTAACACACTTCACACTTTACAGAGCACAGCTTTTCATTTCACTTCCAATTGTTATGTTCTATTTTCAAAATAAAATATAGAATAAGTATGTTAAAAATAATGTTATAAAAACACGAAAAACACACCAATTAAGAACAATATTTTAAAGGGTGATGGTAATGGTAGCAAACCAAAAGATTAATATTAAACAATAGAAAGTTTAGTACCTAATGTAAAAATGACTTAAGTATACACTAAATGTAGTGTTTTAAATTATTAGAAAAGAATAAATTATTAAACATTTGCCATTGAGGGGACTGACTAATCATTTGTGGAAGAAGAATAAAGCTATTCTCTAAATCAGAGCATATACTAAAATGAAATCCAAATGGATTAAAGAGTTTAATTTGGCTGGGTGTGGTTGCTCATGCCTGTAATCCCAGCACTTTGGGAGGACGAGGTGGGCAGATCAATTGAGCCCAAGAGTTTTAGACCCAACCTGGGCAACATGGTGAAACACCATCTCTACAAAACATGCAAAAATTAGCCAGGCATTGTGCTGCATACTTGCAGTCCCAGCTACCCGAGAGGCTAAGGTGGGAGGATCACCACAGCCCAGGAGATGGAGGCTGTAGGGAGCCATGATCACGCCACTGCACTCCAGACTAGGCAACACAAAAAGACCTTGTCTCAAAAAAAAAAAATACTTTAATTTCTTCATACATTTAACAAATATTTACTAACTACAAAATTATATTTATTATATTTATATTTATATTATTATATGTATCTACCAAGTGCAAAATTATTAATATAAACAAGACCACTGTGGGGGCAGTGAGGACATAACCGTGAAGAAAATCCCCAGTTATTCCACAGTCTCATAGTTACAGTTTAGCTGAGGCCTAACAGGATGGTCTGATGACTTCCACAGAACTGGGAAAATGTTCTGTTGTTAAGTATCAGGGCTCCCATCACAGCTCCTCCGGGATTAGGTAGGGTTTTGCTCTCCAGCTTGTATTGCTTTATCTGGTACACAGAGCCACCAGGTGACAACACTTTGACTCTTCCCCTCTCCCTTGAGGATAGTACACTTTAGGAGGTTTCCTGCTCACCTTTAAAAAATATTGAGCGGGAAGGTAATCAAGCACCAGGATGTTTAAAACCCAGTTTCTGCACCATTTATCAGCAGATGCTGAAGTCAGAGAGCCACACGTTCACAAGAAGGTGAAAGGGATCTTCCAGAACAAAGGGCAAAGGTAGCAATAACGGGTAATTTATCCTGCCAGCCCTGCTAACATTTCCCCCATCAGGGTCAGAATCAGTAAGAGGAGAGAGGAGAAATTCGGCCTAAAAATAAACGAATGCATAAGTCAGTCTCTCTATCTCTCCCTCTTTGTGCTTGTACTAGGCTGTTACCGGGCAGGTATGGTCTCAGGTGTGGTGTGTGGCCAATAAAACTGCCTCCAATTCAGCCTTCCAGTTGTTCTTACCTTAATTGACGTGGCAACCGTAACGCAGACATCAAAGGGTGAATTGCACAACCAGTTATTTAATTACTTTTGTGATATTGCCAGAGAAGTGCAGGGTCAAGGAATTCATAGAACAGGGATCAAGTGAGGCTTTCCTGAGAACATCTGAGAGCTCTGAGCAGGGGGGCAGGAATTAAATAGGCAGAGGGGCTCAGGCAGAGGGTGAGCATGTGCAGAGAAGACTTCGCGACTGGGCATGCGATTCGGGTAATTGAAGAATGGCCAACGAGGCTGAAGTTCAGAGACTGGGTGGGAGAATGAGGTCAGAGGAGAGAGCTCTATGTGATGGGCGCAGTGACCATGAAGAGTCCCATGGGTCATGATAAGGAGGTTCGTCTTTATCCTCAGAGCAATGAGAACCCACTGACAGGTAAAGCAAGAGGGTGATGTACCTATGCTCACATTTTGAAAACGTCACACCAGCTCTAGAGTAGACTGGAAGAAGGCAAAGGCTGGAATCAAGGAGTCCAGTAAATATTCTACTGAAGTAAGATAAAAAATGATGGTATAGGGGACAAAAGCAAGAGGAAGAAAAGAATGAGAGAAGTACCGAACGGTTAAGGATATTTCCGAGGTAGATCAACAGGAATTGGGAGTTGATCTTCTGCGAGGAGGATGCAGAAGGCAGCAGGACAGATGACCTCAAGGTATCTGGTGGTGCCAGTCCACATCATGAACGTGGGAAAAGTCCAGGTTTGACAGTGGGAGGGCAAGGACGGAGATAGAGCATAAGCTTGGTTTGGACTCATGGGTTTATTCAGAGGTGTCTATAAGATAGCCATGGGGAGATGAAAAGAAAGTGGTTGGGTATTGAGCTCAAAAAAGTGTCGGGAAGGGAAATTTTAATTTGGACACCATCAGCTCAAACTGGTCACTGAAGTCACACAAGTAAATGAGATATCCTAGAGGGAATGGAGTGAGAAGATAAAAGAAACCAGAACCGAGTCTTGAGGAACTCCAAAATTTAAAGACTGAGTTGGAGAAAGATGTTCATGCCAAGAAAACCCAGAAGAAGGAGAATCCAGAAAGGGTAGGAGTAATAGCTATGGGGTGTGGAGTCTGAAAGCCAAGGCAAGAGGCAAAGGAGGTCACCTGTGCTCAGTGCTACAGAAAGACCAGGGAAGTTGAAGACCAAAAAACAAAACCAAGATAATGAAAGAACCACTTTTAAATAAGGAAGAATATTATTCAATCTTTGGCCAGTATATTAGTCAGCTAGGGCTGCCATAAAAGATACTGCATACTACATGGCTTAAATAACAGAAATTTATTTTCTCACAGTTCTGGAGGCTGGGAAGTCCAGGATCAAATCTCCGGCAGGGCTGGGTTTCTGGAGAGGGCTCCCTTCCTGAGTTGCAGATGGCTGCTTTGTGCCCACCTTGTCTTTCACCCTAGTAAGGGTAGAGAAACAGAGCAAGCTCTCAGGTAGCTCTTCTTGTAAGGACACAAATCCCGTAGCTCAAGGCCTCACGCTTATGATCTGATTTAGCCTTAATTACCTCCTTATAGGCACTGTCTCCAAATGCAGCTACGTTGAAGGCTGGGAATTTAATATATGAATTTTAGGGGGACATGACTGAGTCTATAGCAGATGGAAAAGTCCCTTCTAATGATGAGGGGTGGATAAAAGGTAAAAATCAAAGCAGGCCCAGTGCAGTGGCTCATGCCTGTAATCTCAGCAATTTGGGAGGCAGAGGCAGGTGGATCACTTGAGGCCAGGAGTTCAAGACCAGAGTGGCCATCATGGTGAAATCCCGTCTTTACTAAAAATACAAAAATTAATTAGGCATGGTGGCATGCGCCTGTAGTCCCCAGCTCCTCAGGAGATAGGCAGGAGAATCACTTGAACCTGGGAGGCAGAGGCTGCCAGTGAGCCAAGATTGTCCAGCCTGGGCAACAAAGTGAGACCCTGACTCAAAAAAAAAAAAAAAAAGCCAAATATTGATCATATAAAAATGTTAACTTTCTATGTTTCATAACTTCATAACAGAATCATAGCATGTTCTGGCTTTAGTGTTCTACTGTGTAACAGATATCCCCCAAACTTAGTAGCTTACAAGAATTTTAATGTAAGCACATATTCTGTGGGTAAGGATTTTGGATTGGGAACAACAGGATTGGTTTGTTTCTGCTTCATGACATCGGCATCCCCAGTGAGAACACTCAAAGGCTGCACATGACTTGACAGGTAGGGGCTGGAATCATGTAAAGGTGGCTTTGTTCACGTCTCGCTGGTGATACTGCCTGTGGCCGGGATCACAGTTGGGAATGTCAATTAGAAAGCCTACACATGGCCCCTCCATGTAGCTTGGGCTCCTTACAGCATGGCCACCTCAGAACAGTCACACTTCCTATATGGCAGCTTAGGGTACCAAAGGAGAGTACTCCAGCAAACAAGGCAGAAGCCACACCGCACACCTTTTCTGACCCAGGCTTAGAAATTACAGGTGAGTCTCAGGCCTGCACAGATTCAAAGGGAGGTGATAGCAACTCACCTCTCTAGGGCAGAAGTGTCAAGACCATCTTTGGAAAATACAATTTACCACATAAGGTAAATGAAAAACTTGAAAATTTAAAAACTAAAACAAATGACAAATAGGTAAATTTATCTTTTATGATATATGAATAATCCACAAAAAATGCTGAAGCCACCAATAAAAAAATTACAAAAGGACATAAACTGGCAAGCCACAAAAGAAGAAAACAAATAATTTTACATGTTCATTTTGGGAATTTATCTAATGAAAATAATTATTTGTACAAGGAATTAAATTTGTCAATATTTATCGTAACAAGGCAATAGTCAAAAAGAATTTTTTTTAATTTCCAACGATAACTGATTAAATAAACTTTTTTCATCCCTAAAATAGGAATGCTATTCGGCCATCAAAATAATAGAAAAAGTCAATGTTATAGAAAGATATTCATAATATTTTACTAAGTGAGAAAAAAAGCAAAATATAAAGTAGTATCCATAATACAATTTCATAGAAGACATATGTAGAAAAAAAATGAGAATTATATAAACCAAAATATAAATGGTAGCATACAATGATTTCTTTTGCTTATTGTAATTTCAAACTTTTCTACAATAAAAGATACTGCTTTTATTTTCACAACAAATAATCAAATTCTTCTAATACATATTAATGAAATAAAAGTTTTATCACAAATAAGTAATTCAAAACAAAATTGTTTAAGACTGCCAAAATATTATACAATAACATTTGATATTTATGTTAAAATAATCCTGGTAACAATTTAAAAAAAGGTGTGCGTGTGCATGTATATGTGCATGTCTGAGGGTGACGGGATGGAGGTGCAGAGGACAGAAAGGGGTAGATAAAGCAAGATTGATAAGACATGTTAATTGTTGAAGCTGGATAATCAATTCATGTAAACTTATTATATTTACCGGTATGTATTTTTGAAAAGTCCCATAATAATCAAAAGAAAATCTAAGACAACTCTGGGATGAGAAAATAAAACCTGATAAATAGTCAAAGGAAGGAATTTTTTTTTGACAATCAAGTCAACTTTTGAGTAAAATGTTGCTTTACAATTAAAAAAATAAAAATGAAAAACACTAGATGCAAAAAGACTGGAAGTAAACCATACCTGTTTCAAAACAGGCACATGGTTAAGTATATTTTTGGCATTACCGTCAGCAGGTGCATATTTTGCTTATGAAGAATATGAAAAAGTAAAGTAATTAAACTACCCAGATTTTCTCTCCCATCCACCTACAAGTGTCATACAGTGATGGCTTTACCTGTCAACACTTGACTAGGACATGGACTGCCCAGATAGCTGGTTAAACATTATTTCTGGGTGTGTCTACAAGGGTGTGTCTAGAAAAAATTAGCATTTGAATTGGTAGACTGAGTAAAGTAGATGGCATTCCCCAATGTGGAGTGGGTATCATCCGATCTTTTGAGGGCCTAAATAGAACACAATGGCAGAGGAAGGTTGAATTTTCCCTCTCACTGCTGACTGCTAAGCTGGGACATCAGTCTTCTCCTGCCCTCAGCACTCCTGGTCCTCAGTCCTCCAGACTAGACTGGAATCTACACTGTTAGCACTCTCTCTCTCTGGCTCTCAGACCTTTGAACTACACTCCAGTTTGCCTGGATCTCCAGCTTGTAGATGACAGATGATGGGATTTCTCATATAATTCGTTCTGTTTATCTAGAGAACACTAATACAAATTTGTGTCTTAGCTCAGGCTGCTATAACAAAATACCACAGACTAGCTGGCTTCAACAATAGAGATTTTTTCTCACAGTTCTAGAGGCGGGAAGTCCAAAGTCAAGGCAGATCCAGTATGTTGAGAGGGACCTGGTGTGCAGATGGCTGTCTTGTAGGAGAGATCTGGTTTGCAGAGAGCAGAGAGAACCTCTGTTGTGTCTCTTCTTCTAAGAGCACTAATCCCATTCATAGGGGCTCCATCCTCATGATCTAATTACCTCCCAAAGGCCCTACCTCCAAATACCATCACACTGAGGACTACGTTTCAACATAAGAATATGGGGGGATACAAGCATTTAGTCCATACTACAAACTTTGTGCTTTCATTATATCTAGTTTCATTTTTCCTTTACTGCTGAAGAATATCACATTGTTTCTCCCTCATAGTTAATCTTTACCTGTAAGTTTTCAGATAGTGTTTTTAAATACTTGAAAAAATAATGTTATCAAATTAAGAAGAGTAATGTGTCTAGAATCAAATGCAGACTTGGCTACCCTGGAGATTTCTACAGAATTCACAGAATTCTGCTTTTCTTGGCCATTACCTCATTCCAACTCAAAGTCTGGTATCTGGGGGTAAAAACTGGCTCATTAATCTCTTTTCAAAGGTCTACTTACGTTCAAAACATCCTATTCTCATCAATTCAGAGGGAAAAATGCAAATGACTAATAAATATGAAAAAATGTTCAGCCACTCAACTAATCAAAGAAACGCAAATTAAAACAAGGTAATATTTTTCATCTGTCAAATTTGCAAACACTTTTTAAATGCCAATACTAGGTGAGCTACAACTCACGTAATAGTGCTCATGGTAGCATAAACTGAAAAATATTTTCACAAAATAGAACAAGAGCCTTAAAAATAGTCATGCCCCTTTGACCCCATAAGTTTTCTGATAGAAATCTATTGTAATAAAATAATGAGATCAAGGGCTTATGTACAAGCCACATGTGGTGGCTCATACCTGTAATCCCAGCACTTTGGGAGAGTGAGGTGGGAGAGTCTGAGACCAGCCTGGGCAACAAACCAAGACCTCATCTCTACTAACAATAAATAAAATAAAATAAAAAATTAGCCAACCATGGGGCAGCTGCCTGTGTTGCCAGCCACTTGGGAGGCTGAGGAAGAAAGATGACTTGAGCCCAGGAGATGGAAGCTGCAATGAGATGTGATTGTGCTACTGCACTCCAGCCTGGGCAACAGAGTGAGATCCTGCCTCAAATATATATATACACATACACACACACACACACACACACACACACACACACACACACTTTTCCTATATTTTAGCAATATATATATATTTATATATTTTATATATTTATATATATATACACATATAGCAAAAAATATATAGACGCAGAGAGAGAGCACCCCGACTAGAACATAAGATCCATGAAGAACCTATCTATGAATGATGTGCTCCCAGATTCTTAAAACTAAGCACAGTGCTTGGCTCATATGGCTCATATTAGATATTTAATAAATAGCTGCTGTTTGCAATAAATTTAAGTATTTTTTTCCTGATTAAAAACAAAGTTGAACTCCACCCATTCATCCTTCCTCCCCCAACCCTTGGCAACCACTGCTTGGATCTGATCCAGTCGAGTACAGAGGATCTTTTGGGCAGTGAAACTACTCTGTGTGACACTGTAATGGTGGATACATATGATTATATGTTTGTCCAAACCTGTAATTTGTACACCCCCAAAAGTGAGCTCCAAAGTAAACTATGAACTCTGGGTGATAATGATGTGTCGATGTATGTTTATCAGTTGTAACAAATGAATCACTGTGTGGGGGTGTTGATAGTGGAGGAAGCTATGCATGTGTGGGACAGGGGTATGTGAGAATCCCTGTACCTTCTACTTAGTAAACCCGAAACTGCTCTAAAAATAATAAAGTCTATTTTAAAAAGTTGAAAAGTATTATAATTAGGATACTGACTAAAGACCATGGGTTGGCAAATAATAGCTTGTGGGCCAAACCTGGCTGCGCCTGTTTTTGTCAATAAACTTTTATTGGGACACAGCCACTCACACTCATCCATTTACACATTGTCTACGGTTGTCTCTGTGTTGCAATGGCAGAACTGAGCAGCTGCAACACAAATTATGTGGTCCACAAAGCTGTGAACCAGCTCATCTCTTCCCACCTCTATGTTCAGGGACATCTTATTGGTAACTTGAAATCAGCAGTAGAATTATTTGTACCACGGGAATTGGTAAATGCCACACATCAGGGCTCAATTTACTGTTTTGTTGATTATCTAGGCTTAAAAAAGTGAAGAAGAAAATTAAGGGGGTGTTGTGTCTGTAGTAATGATAGCATAAAAAATTAAGTAAATATTCTTTTAGTGTTCAAGACTCTTATCCAATTCGAAAAATGAGTCACTCCTATTATTGGCATACGTATGCCTTTGGTTGTTTCGCTTTCATCCTACTAATTAACATAAAAGTAAATATAAACCAAGATTTATGTTGGAATTACACTTGCTGGACAACTGCAATCATAGGTTATCTATAGAAACAAGAATTGGTTACAAATCAACAAAGGCATCCCGTGAATATCAACTGGATATATGGAGTTTACAATGAAGAATACTACATATTTTATCATTATTTGTAAATTGTGTGTTACACCTCCTTTATATCAGTAATATTGATAATAAACATCAAATAAACATGCATATACATAGATACATTTTCTCAGGGAACTGGTTGTTAAACATTTACCAGCATACCACTACTGAAAAATTTTTTCTCAATAGAAGGTTATCAAAATAAAGGTGATCTGCAAATCTAGCCAAAGTTGAAGTCATCAGAGAGGTAATGAAACGGAGACACAATGCAAAAATATGAAGGTAAAGTGGAAAAGTACCTCTTTCCAACTAGGGCTAACAGGGAGTAAACAACTGATACTTTGTGCCCTCTGTGGAGGGAAACTGGATGTTGTTAATTGTTCATCTGTCAGGTTCAGCCACATGCAGAGAAAGTAAGAAATTCGAGAACAAGAAGGTCAGAAGACCATCTCTCTAATTAACAAACAAATTAAGGTGCACACATTCCTAGAGGCTAACACAGAAAGCAGTGAATTCCTAAGGCATTCCCCAGATTTTCCGAACCCTCTAGTATTCATCCAATAAACTGCACTCTTTTGCCCCTAATTGGATTTCCATTTAATATGGTAAACCTGATTCCCTTGCATGTAAACAGTGCTTTATAATTTTCAAATATAATTATATTATCTCCCTTGATCCTCACAACAATTTTATGAGGCAGGAATGGCTAAGTTTCAAATGGAAAAAAAATTCTCAGGGAAAACTTAAGAGTTTTGTGTGCTTAACTCTGGTTCTAAAGCCAAGCTCAAGAAAAACACTACTTTCAAATCGCCTGTATTTCTTTTGAGTGCACTCATATCTTGTTCCTTAAACATTTCAGCATGGCTTGGTTTCTAAAGCACTTGTCCTTTAACACCCTTCCCAAGAAGGACAAAACCAGCTGATTATAATTAACAAAAGCACAACCATTCATTTTTTAAAGCCTGTCCTCTGCCTTCATCATGAAATCGTCTGACAGGGAAAGAGATCATCTCTTTTCTAATCTTGGATCTTAATTTTATTCCTTAGTACAGACGCATGTACACAGTATGATCAAGTAAATCAGGTCGGAACGGTTTTCCCAGCCTACCTTGGATTACATGAAAAGTATGATGCTAGAGGGAAACTTCAGGACTGGTCCGCGGCTAAACAGTTCCCAAGCAGCCTTATGAAGAAGAGGGTTACTCAGTCGCTGAGAAAATGAAGTGTTTACAGTTTATTCGCATAGAGAGAAGGTGTGGGCAGAGAACCGAAAGGAGAGAAAGACATGTATTGTATTGAATCTTTACTATACCTTCCAGGAATTTTCATAGGCTTTATCTACTGAATCTTCAAGCAATCTGAAGAGGTGTCATTTATCCCCGTTTAACAGATGACAAAACTGAGATTTACAACAAACTAGCTCAAGATGAATCTGTGCCTTCAGAGACAATCCTTTACCTCTGAACCAGTGACTCTGGAAGTGGAAGGCTCAACCAGCAGCAGCAGCCTCACCTGGGAACTTGCTAGAAATGCAAATTCTCAGGGCTCACCCCAGCCCTGCTGAATCAGAAACTGTAGGGGTAGGGTCCAACAGTTGGTTTTAACAAGCCCTCCAGGTTATTCTGATAAACACTAAAAAGTGAGAACGTCCCCCTTGCTCTACTGCACAGGTTGTATTAGTCTGTTTTCAGGCTGCTGATAAAGACATGCCCGAGACTGGGCAATTTACAAAAGAAAGACATTTATTGGACTTACATTCGCACATGGCTGGGGAGGCCTCACAACCGTGGCAGAAGGCAAGGAGAAGCAAGTCACAGCTTCTGTGGATGGAAGCAAGTATAAAGGGAGCTTGTGCAGAGCAACTCCCGTTTTTAAAACCAACAGATCTCGCCAGACCTATTCACTATCGCACAGGAAAGACCCGCCTCCATTATTCAATCATCTCCCATGAGTCCCTCCCATAACACGTGGGAATTATGGGAGCTACAAGATGAAATTTGGGTGGGGACACAGAGCCAAACCATATCACAGGTCCACAAAGGTTTTCTGTAAAGGGCCTGATAGAAAATATTTTAGGCTTTGCAGGCCAGATGGTCTGTTTGGCAAGTACTCAATGTCACCGTTGCATGAAAGCAGCCACCAACAATGCATAAATAAATAAGCATGGCTGTGTTCCAATAAAACTTTAATGATGGACAATGAAACCTGAATGTTATATCATTTTCATGTGTCAACGAAGTGTTACTTTTCTTTTGGCTTATGTCCCGCAATCATTTAAAAATGTAAAAAGCCATTTGTATCCCAAGGGCTACACCAAACCAGGAGCGGGCTGATTTGGCCCTCAGGCCGTAGTTTGGCAACCACTGAAACAAAACTGTGCTACCTAGTAAATGGAAACTCTTAAGCGGGGCAATGACTCAAAGACGGGAAAATCTAATAGAAGGTAAAATGTTGTGAGTTACAAAACTGGCTATGGTCCAATGGAGGCAGGCAGCCCATTTGGTTCTGACAATTAGGAAGGCTTCCAATGAGGAGGTGACAATCTGTGTGGGCCTTGAATGACTGAGTAGAAGTTCAACAGTAGACACACTGACTTGGGCAACAGGGTGAAGACTGGTGTATACTGGGTACCCAATCTAAAATGTCTACTTCCACCCAAAATATTCCAACCTCTTGCGTTAAAAATGCTTTGGAAAATTATATTATGTCAAAAGTATTTAATGCTCCTGTGAACCAACTAAACCGAAGCACCAAGAAAGGAACAAATTGCAACTACTGGACTAACAGCCTTACATGTGAAAATCATTATCAGTAATCTAGTCTTCTCTCCCTGCAGACCAAGTGTTGGAGGGAAGGTGTCTTATTTCCTACAACAAATTATTTCTGGTTGCAAATCTGACTGTATGAAATAAGCTCCCAAGTATCAGACAATGCAAGAAATCATTCTCTTGAGAAACTTCCTAGTTATACAAATTAGTTCCCTTGAGAATTCTTTAGTTTTCCTAATTCCTTACCTACCATCCAATTGATTTCAAACAAGAAATCCCTTCAAGATCATAAATTTCAGAGAAATTTTTTTTTCAAGTTACACATTTTCATTAGATTTACTTTGATACCAGCTATTACAAGGAAATGCAATCTGGTCTGGCAGTATTTCCCGACTTCATATAGCAGAGCAGTATAGAGGCCAGGTTCTGCAGTCAAAGTCTCTGGGCTCAAAGCCCTGCTCTCCCACTTAAAAAGCTATTTGACCTTGACAAATTACTCATCTCAGAGCTTTTGTTTTCTTAAAATAAAGTGGGAAAAAGTAATAGTAGCCATTTCTGGTGGTGTATGTGTTTAAAAATACAGAAAAATAACTCAATATGTTTTGGCCGCAACTCTTATTTCCCAGTGATCTCTCTCCTCCAAAACTAAACAAATGTGCTTTTTTTGAAAGCTAAAATTATATTTCCTTTATGCTACCACAAGATACGGCAGCAGGTTTGGGACAGAACCTGACAAATAAGATGCTTCTGCTTCCTCCCTCTACCACCTGGGCCCTGGAGGGATCAGAAACTGCTTACCAAACTGGGGGAGGTAAAGGCAGAGGAACGGGCAAAATCAACCATACAGCAACACACCCACTGTGGGGAGCAGGGAAAAAGCTGCGGCTTTAGGAAGGTCTGGATTTTGGATCCCTACATGGATGGGACACATCAATGACTGAAATGAGAGTTCTTTGGGATATAAAGTGAAACGAGTACTCGTATTATCTGAGAGTGGCTGGAAAAGCTTCTAACCAGCAGTAAGAGAAAGACTCCTCCCATGACATGGCTAAGAGTGTGCAAAGGGGAGAATGAAATAAAATTAATTTGATCCCACTCTATGAGGCTTAATTACATATGTATGTGCATAGACTGCATGTCTAGAGTGGGCAGGGAGATCTGTGGGAAGCACACGGGCCTTAGAGAACAAAAGACCTGAAGCTCCACCACCCAATAATCTCGTTGAGGGGCAGTTTTCTCAACTAAATACTGGAGACAAGGTTTTGTGTGGTCCTACATTAAGATCAGGGATGCAGAGTTCTTTGCACCATGCCATCATCCTGCAGACCAAAGAAACAACAGCTGCTCTTGGCATGAGTACCCATGTCCACTCCCACTCAGTGGTCACTTGCAAAGTCACTTTAATATTCACAAACAGCCATACCAGTTGCAGTGAGTGCTTTGATCTGTTGAATTACAGCCCAGCACAGCCCACTGGTGTAGTCCCCCCAACCCCCCAGTGACAATGACATTGACATTGACCTTCCTTTGCTCATGATCACCTATTCATCGGGAATGAGAAGTTCCTAGGGCTTGGAGGTGAGACGGAGAGCATACCACCCCACCCCTGCTGGGTTCCACCCCCCCAATGGGTGCCCACGACACCCGCTGCTTCTTTCTTAGAACTACTCAAACTTCATTCCAATTATCTCTTGAACTCAATGCATTCTCCATCCTATGCATTCCTTCAGAAGATGGTCTGGATCTTTTATCCCTGGATCTTCACTGTCAAGCTTCTGGATTTCCCAAATGATTTAATGATATTATTTATTCAGATGTGAGAATAAACACCTTTTTAAAAAAACACACCAGCACACACTCTGTATAAATCAACATTTGTCATCGTAATAGTTCCCATAAGGCCGTCACCTCTAACCAAATGTTTCCACCTTGATCTCTTTTATATTTGCCCAGCAATCAACACAAAACTCCTCTGCACCCCAGCATAGAGTATGGCTGCTAACATCCCATTATGCAAAACAAATACAGGAGGCTTTCTAGAACGCCCTAAGTCACGTCCCCCAGTGGCCAGAAACAGGCACCACCATGCCCTCGCACCTACCTCCTCTCGAAAAGATTTCAATACAGGGAGGAACTGGATGGCAAAAAATAAGGATGCAAGAGCAAGTCACACAGCCAATTACTTTTCTTTTCCAGACCTGCCTTCAAACAAGCATTTCGTAACTTCCTTGAAAGAGATCTTGCCACGCCTTGTTATCCCGTAGACCCTGTGTATATTCTCCATCTAAACAGAAGGACCCAAGAGCGCAAAAGCCTCTGCATCCCTGAGGGAATCACAGACACCCAGAGTCATGTTGCCGCCTGCCACACCCCTTGTCCCGAGCTGTGGCAAGGCAAGAATCCTGTTTCCAAAGCAACTGTGACATCGTGCTTGCTCACGCTGCAGGCAGAGTTCCATGTGTACACACATATGCAAACAAACATGCACAGGCACACACCAGCCCAGGCACACACATGCAAACATACACAATCACACACTAACACAGGCACATATGTGCAGACACACCTAAGACATGTGCACACACGCAGACAAGACCTCCTGTCTTGTGGGAACATACAGTCTCCGAGAAATGCGAATAATGTCTCATTTCTTATTCTGGCTGGAGAAGTTAGCTTTCCAAGGATATATTTAGCTAGTTTCATATCTGTCATTTAATATTTCTTACAGGAGCTTGGGGGAAATTGAAAATCCAATGCTTTGGTTGGCTGGTGTGTGCCTGTGTCTCCAATGCTCTCTATCTGTTTGTAGATGTCTGCTGATCTCCTTAGTCCATCTTATTTCCCACATGAGCTGTGAAGGGCCGAGAGGGCTGGGATTACTTCTGGCCTGAGACATGCGGCCCCTTTCTCTGAAGGCTCCAGTGAGTGACCTCAAAAGGGCAGTCCAGCACCCACACTATTCTTTCTCTCTCTTCTCTTTCCTGTTTTCCTTGTTCCCTAATGTTCTGCTCTTGCAGGAATCCCCTCCCAGGAAGCTCGGAAACCGGAAACCACTCCCGGTGCTAGATTCTGCCGTCTGAGCGTGAGCTTGGGGCGGACATGCAGGATGTAGGCCAAAGAGAATCATGGTGGTCCTCCAAAGTTCTCAACCTAACTGGGGCAGGCCCAGAGGCAAAAGGGGGTTCTGGAAAGCTGGGCCTGCCAGCAGAGAGACTGAGAGACAGGGGAGATGCCGTCACTCCAGGACACAGCAGAGCAGGCCGGGGCTCACCCTGAGGGCGCCTGTGCAGAATCAGAACTGGGCACCCCCTCTGGAGTTGACAAGGGGAGTTGTGCTGGATGTGAGCCCCACCCACCCACTTATATCTGAGGCTTCTGAGCTCCACTGTGCAAGGGCACAGGCTGGCAGCCTCGCTCACCAACCAGCGCGGCTGTGAGTGCCAGGGCATACACAACTGTCTCTCTGTGCTCTTTGCTCGTGTTTTCATTCCCCGAACCAAACATCCTACTCAACCCCATGAATCAAACCAGGGACCTTACAGCGACCTCAGTTCCCTGTGTGTGAAAGGGATCAAATGGGCCTGTGGAGAGGCAGCGTGATTAGAAGCCCAGACTCCAAAGCACAGCGCCCTGAGTTCTGGCCCCCGCCCAGCCATTCTGGGGACACTGGGCTAATTACTCAAGCTCCCGTCCTTGTCTTCCCCACCTATATTCAAGAGAGCATGGTTCTTACCTCACAGTACAGTTACGTAGACAAAATGCAGTCAAACGTGGCAAGCACTTATCAAGTGCCACATCTTAGGCGCTCAATGTTATCTACTGTCATTCACCAGAAATGACTCCAAATTTAACGAAATTTTTCACTGGCTGCTTTGTTTTCCTGTATATAAAAGAAAACGTGTCCTTTTCCATGTCTGCCCATCCTCACTCATTCAGCGCATATATTTTTCTTTTCTTTTATTTTCTTTTTTAAGACAGGATCTCCCTCTATTGCCCAGGCTGCAGCGCAGTGGCATGATCTCAGCTCACTGAAGCCTCAGCCTCCCAGGGCTCAAGCAATCCTCCTACCTCAGCCTCCTGAGTAGCTGGGACTACAGGTGCACACCATCACACCCAGCTAACTTTTTAATTTTATTTTTTGTAGAGATGGGGGTCTCACCATGTTGTCAGGCTGGTCTCAAACTCCTGGGCTCAAGCAATCCTCCCTCCCTGACCTCCCAAAGTGCTGGAATTACAGGCGTCAGCTACCACACTCAGCCTAGCACATATTTTTAAGACCTTCATTCTATAGGAAGGTCACGGTTGGTGTCCATAAAGTGGGGTGCATGGGTGAGGTGGACCTTGGGAGGTTTCAGTTGGAGCTTCCCCATGGTGATAAACTCATCCATTAGGACATTGAGCAAAGTCTTGACTACAAAGTACAGACTCTTACCTGGAAGGAGTGAGAAGTAATTCACGGCCACTCCCCCTCTTTTTTTGTTTTTGCTTTAAGTCCTGGGATACTTGTGCAGAATGTGCAGGTTTGTTGCACAGGTATACATGTGCCATGGTGATCTGCTGCACCTATCAACCTGTCATCTAGGTTTTAAGCCCCACATGCATCGTATTTGTCCTAACGCTCTCCCTCCCCTTCCCTCCACCCCCCAATAGGCCCCAGTGTGTGACATTCCCCTCCCTGTGTCCATGACACGACCACCCCATTTTTAGAGGCTGCCAATGAAGACATTTTGTACCGAGAAATGGGAAAACCAGCAAGTCAGTGCCTTCCTGAGTTTCCTCATGTCTGGTGCAATTGCAGCATTTGCCCCTATGATAGGCACTTGGTGCACCTCAAGGCCATGGTTAAAGCCAATGTCAACCAACCCCCCTGCCTAATGTCAACATTTTGCATGCCTTATGTGTATGGCATTTCTTCCTGAAACTTTCCCTGAATTTCTGAGGCTGGGCTGGGTGTTCCTCTTCTGTGCTCATATCTTCTTCTACTACCTCAGTGGGTTACACTGTTGACTCATTTCTACCCTGCACTAGACTCCAAGGATGCTCCAGACTGGCAGGGTCATTGTCTCTTTTTCAGCACTGTGTACGTGGAAACATGGTAGGTTTCAATATTTTTAGAATGAATGGATGACAGTGAGAAAGAGGATGAGTCAGAGGTTTTCTTCTGAGAGAATTTTAAAAGGCTGTGGGCAGTGAGTGGTGTATCTAAGGGGGGATTCTTGGCCTGCTCCCAGCCAGTTCTGGGCAACCAGACAAGGAGTCACTTCCACTCATAGCAAAAGTGGGCTCTGGAATTTCTTAAGTATGGATGCCTATGTTAATGGATCAAACTAATCAATCTGCAAAAGAAAAATTAACTTACAGACATTTCCAGAGCACAAAAGCTAAGCATGCATGTCGTAACACAAATCCCAGCTGTTTGTGTACGTCTTGGACCAAGAAACTCTGCACATATGCCAGAGCAGGGAGAGAAGCAGAGCAGGGAGACCAGACTGGACCCACTGCGGGCGGGAGGGAGGCCAGTGTGGATTTAAGACCGGTGCCAACATTCGTGGCTATGACTGGCTGCCGTCCAGCTCTGGGCCTCCATCTGATAGGATGGAGTTCTGAGCGGTGATGTGGCTGGAGGCTGGGTGCAGGCAGGGCTGCCTCAAAGGCTCCTGGGAAGCACAAGTCTCCCAGCGGCAGTGGGAGGGGTCGGAGTGGTGCGTCAATAGGAGGAAGTTTAGACAGCATCATTCCCTGGGGCACTGGCCGCTTCTAGGTCACAAGCAAGAACTCCTAGCAGAACAGGAACTTGGCTAGGAGAGAAAAAACTGTTTCTGAAGCTGCTGAGTGGACCTTTCATCTTTAAGTGCTGTCATTCCTTTGGCATAGTCTCAGAGTGGCCACAGGCAATTTCTGTGCTGTCTGCAGAGCAACACTCTTAAGGCCAGGCCACTGGATGGAGCTGGAAGGAGTGTCATTCCAGGACTTCTGACGGGACAGCCTGTTTGGGACAATGTGTCAATCAACAACTGCTTGCTGAGAGCCTCTTTGCCATGCAGGCAGCTGTCTAGAAAGAGGCTTCATAACAGAGTCCAGGCTTGAAGCAGCCAATGAACATGCCAGCGAAGCCCATGTGGCAACTGAGACTCCACGGTGGGTGGGTTGTGTCACATTCCAGATGTTATCGCCGTGTTGAAAGTGTCCGCATGCAGACCCTTTCCTTCTGAAAACAAAACTCAAACTGTGCTGAGAAGTTCATGCGCTTTGGAGACGCATCTGAAGTTGAGTTTGGGTGGATCACAGCGAGGAACTTGAAGTCAAACATTGGATATCTTGTTCTTAAGATTCCCCGGCCTCTGCATCAGCAGGATCTCACCAGTCACTTTACTCCCTGAGGGTCCCCCAGGCGGAGAGAAACCCCTGGCTCTCCTCACCTCCTGCCTTCCACCTACCTCCTTCTGTTTTTCTTTCCTCCCCTTTATTTCTTGATTACTCTTGAGAACTTCAAACTCCCTTCAATTTTGCAAAATAATCAGCTCTCCTCAGCTTTCACTTCCAAACTCAGCAATAAGCCCATCCTTGAGACAACCCTGCTGAAATAATAACAGTAATACAGGACACCCCCTAAAATACCAAGTTAATAGATGCATATGTACATCAAGAATGTGACTTGGAATGTAAGCCTAACAGACGTTGACTTTAATGTCTACAGAATGTCCATTGCATTTGAGTCATCTGCAACTCAGTGTTTTTGTATGAATGCATGTCACGTGGGATGGGGGTGCTTTTAATTATGATCAACGTAAGAAGGGAGTTCACAAAGAAAGAGTGCCTAGGGGCTATGACTGGCCCTGACAGCTTGAGGCCTCCGTGCCAAGAGAGAATTCTAACCAGAATCCCTCGTACAGGTTTTGCAGTGGACTCCAAGCTTTTTACCGAACTGTGCCTTTGAGGGCTGCCTCTAGACCCCAGTGACAGCAATCACAGAGTCCAGTGGGCAGAAAGCCCAATTCCCCTTCCCCTTGGAGGCCTTTCATGTCTATTGCCTGGGAAAACGCATCCTGTTGCAGCGCCCCAGGATGGATGGAGCTCACTTACTGACCAGCAGCCTGCAAGGGCAGAGGAGAGCAGGCAGTAGCTAGGGACAAACGCCTCTGTTGGAAGCAGCCGATGGCACTCGGAAGTCACAGCTCTCACCCAGCCTCCTGGAGGGAGAACAATTGGGAAAGCTGCGATACTGTATTACCCTGTCAGTCACGGGGAAGCAATTCTTCAGGTCATCAGTCAAAAGCCTCCTTGGAAATGAGAAACGAGCCTGAACACCAGGCCATTTAAAAAGATATTTATTGTGAAATGTGGAGACGCGACAGGCACTCAGTATGAATTACGCCAGGTAAGTCCAGAGAAGCAGGAGGCAGGTACCCGGATATAAGCTTGATACGACCTCGAAATATCACTACAAACAATGGCCCTGGGAAGAAAGCGGGGGTGGCAAGCAGGGGGGTGCCCAGGGCTGTGGGAGGGTGCAAACAGGACTCCACAGTCTGGTGCAGACTATAGTCCTCAGGCTGTGCAGAGAAGGTCTTCAGCCCCGCATGAAGAAAAATGATCCTAAATCCATTACCATGCAAACTGACAGTGACTTGTTGCTTCAAAATATTCCAAGAAAAAAAAAAGTGCTGAGGGCTACGTTGAAAAAACAGGATCGGTAAGATATTGATAACTGCTGAGGCTAGAGGATGAATACTCAGGAGTTCGTGATGATATTCTTTCTACCTTTGTGTATATTTGAAAATTTCATTACTGAACATTTTCTTTGAAGAAAATGAGTCTTTTCCCGATACTCATGGGTCTGATCTCTCTGACAATATATACTTTGGAGAATGAGCCAGCCACATTTTCCAGGCCTGATAACCTGCAAACTGCAAAATTATATTTTGAATAATATATATACACACACACACATATATGTACATACAAGTGTGCATATAATGTTAACTGTATTTGAGTCATCTGCAAGTCAGTGTTTTTGTATGAATTGCATGTCATGTGGTATGTGGGTACTTTTAATTATGATCAATGTAAGAAGCAGCTGCACAAAGTTATATACTACATTTTAATATTATAATTGCTACATTTACACTTATACCATATGGCACATCAGGTACAGTGCATACCATTCTATGCACATTTTGTTTAATTTTGATGACAATCACATTAGGCAAGGGACTCATCAAAGCATCCAAGATCAAAGAGGCAGTAAATGCCAACTCCAGGTGTCAGGCCCACCGCTGTCTGACTCTAGACCTGGAATCTTACCCACTCCACTGTTAAACACACACTAACCGATGCCACCGAAATCTCCAATGTACAATTACAAGGCCAACAGATATGGCTCCCATTTGTCAATAAGTCATGGTCAAAGGAATCCCAGCCTGGCCTGGCTGTCTCTAGTCTCCCTTCCCATGTTTCACATCAACACCATCATTCTTTTTTTTTTTTTTTTTTGAGACAGAGCCTTGCTCTGTTGCCCAGGCTGGAGTGCAGTGGCACAATCTTGGCTCACTGCAGCCTCCGTCTCCTGGGTTCAAGTGATTTTCCTGTCTCAACCTCCTGAGTAGCTGGGACTACGGGCGTGCACCACCACGCCTGCCTAAATTTTGTATTTTTAGTAGAGATGGGGTTTCACCATGTAACCAGGCTGGTGTTGAACTCCTGACCTTGTGATCCACCCACCTTGGCCTCCCAAAGTGCTCGGATTACAGGCCTGAGCCACCACACCCTGCCCAACACCATCACTCCCTTCTTAAGTCCCTCTGGCAAGTCTATACACACCCGAGGCCTCGCAAAGACAGCCATGCAGGGGCAGCTTCTGCATGAAGAGCCGCTCCACGTTCAATGACGGTCCACTCTCATGTATCTGCTTCACTTGGCTACCCAGTAAGATCCTTGAACTGAGTTTGGGTGCCAAAAATGTGACAGTTGGACAGAGTTCCCAAGCAGCCAATCCACTGTTATCTATTAAAAGAAATCAACTATGTTTGATTTTTCTGTTTATAAAGATCACTGGGTTCCACTGGAAGCAGATCTTAAGGATTTGAGTGCTCGTAATTTTAAGGAAGCATCAGAAAGACAGTGGAGAAATTAATCATGGAATGGAAGGTAGTCAATAAAGGGTTGTGTTACTGAGCAGGCAACTGCCGAGACAGCTGGGGCTCAGTTCTACCAGGAAAGTCTGAAAGACAACACAGAACATACATCAGAGTCTTCCCACCCAAGAGGCAAGGATGAGGGGGTGGTATCCTTCAACTCCCACTTGCCATTGGCTGCATGCTGCTCCTGGCATTATGAACTCTTCAGCATTTCTAGCTTGTCCCCTATGCACCGGCTAGAGCAGGCCCTTTGGTGGAGAGGCACAGATACTGCAGAGATGCAATCTCTGCCTCCACATTTCAATCACTGTAGAGTCCTCTGCAGATGCAATCTCTGCAGAAGACTCTCTTGGCACACATTAGAACAGACACCAGAGGATCTGGGCAGGGCATCAACAGCATTTGCTTCCCTGTAGAACTTTGAACCTACCTTCACCTAATCATGGTCCAGATGAACCAGCATTCTCTATCCCTTCTATAAATCATCCGGAAGCTTAAATCTAATATGGTACTTCCTGAAATGCCTTCACACTTCTACCTCCATCTCAGCTTGCCAAGAGCAAGTTGCAGTGGTTCTTCACTATAATTGCAATGAGGCAACTATTGGTTCCATACTGATGCAGTTTGGATATTGTCCCCTCCAAATATTATGTTAAAGTGTGATCCCCAATGTTGGAGGTGGAGCTTATTAGGAAGCATGTTGGTCACAGGGTGAATTCCTCATGAAAGAGTGAGTTCTTCTACTAGCTCATGTGAGAGCTGGTTGTTTAAAGGAGACGGACATCTCTCATGTGCCATGTGACAGACCTGTTCCTCTTCACCTTCCGCCATGACTGTAAGTTTCCTAAGGCCCTCACCAGGAGCAAATGCTGGCATTATGCTTCTTGTACTCTCCATAGACCCATGAGCCAAAATAAACCTCTTTTCTTTATAGATTGCCCAGCCTCAGGTATTCTTTTAGAGCAATGCAAAACAGACTAATACAGGTATTGTCAGATGCTGGGGCTTCTACTACTACTCTCACATACAATTGTGTTCATCTATGTCAATGAAAATGCCATTAATTAGAGCAATGCCACTATACTACACTATATGCCCTATGACCTTTCACGTCACCACTGCATACCCACATATAGAATAGAGCCTGTCACCATAGAAATACTGAATACATGTTTAAGGAATGGGCTAACTAATGCTCAGTAAATGCCTTGGTATATAAATCTTTGTCCACAATTTTTTCTTTAAGATAGATTTCTAGAAGCAAAATTACTGAGTCATTCGTCCAAGAATTACAATATCCTGTTTATATCATTACCAAAATATTCTTTAGACCCTTCCAAAGTAACTGGTGCTGCCATAAAAACTTTCCTTAATCCCTAAAATGATTAACCCCTGTGTATATGATCTTGACTTTCAATGGGTTGTTTTAAGAAATGGTCTTGTGGCCAGGTGCAGTGGCTCATGTCTGTAACCCAGCACTTTGGGAGACCGAGGCGCATGGATCACCTGAGGTCAGGAGTTCAAGACCAGCCTGGCCAACATGGTGAAACCCTGTCTCTATGAAAATACAAAAATTAGCCAAGCATGATGGGAGGTGCCTATAATCCCAGCTACTTGGTAAGGTGAAGCAGGAGAATAGCTTGAACCCAGGAAGTGGAGGTTGCAGTGAGCCGAGATTGCGCCATTGCACTCCAGCCTGGGTGGCAGAGCGAGACTCCATCTCAAAAAGAAAAGAAAAAAGTAAAGAAAAGAAAAGGTCGTGTGCAACTGATTATAGCATTGTAGCAAAATCTGAGGATGATTCCCCATACTCCAGATAATTCCTCCAGGTTTGATTTTGTTTTGTTTTGTTTTGAAACAGGGTCTTGTTCTGTCACCTAGGCTGGAGTGCAGCAGCATGATCATGGCTCACTGCAGCCTCGATCTCCTGGGCTTAAATGACCCTTCCACTTCAGCCTTCTGAGTAGCTGGGACCACATGCATGTATCACCATGCCTGGCTAATTTGTTTTGTTTTTGTGGGGACAGTGTCTCACTATATTGCCCAGAACGAACTTGAACTTCTGGGCTCAAGAGATTCTCCAGCCCCAGCCTCCTAAAGTGCTCAGATTACAGGCTGAGCCACCATATCCAGCCTGGATTTGATTTTTTATAATTCTTTTGTACATTCTTCCATGTTACTCCATGTGGGGTTTTTTTTGTAAGCTGATTCAAAATCCTTTGGTATATATCCATCGCAGAATATAAACAAAATAAGACAAAGAGAGAGCAGTTTCCTATTCTGCTGGCAGACAGAATCCTGAAGTGGGTTTTACAGTCAATCCTGAGGAACCTGCCTACTACCCCCACCTACAGGGTCCCAGCTCTCAGCACTGGAGAGAAGGTACACAGAGTAATAAAAAATGTCACAGACCAAGCGCAGTGGCTCACGCCTATAATCCCAGCACTTTGGGAGGCTGAAGTCGGCAGATCACTAGAGGCCAGGAAGGAGCTCAAGACTAGACTGGCCAACATGGTGAAACCCCATCTCTACCAAAAATACAAAAATAAATTAGCCAGGCATGGTGGTGCATGCCTGTAATCCCAGCTACTCAGGAGGCTGAGGCAGGAGAATCGCTTAAACCCAGGAGGTGGAGGTTGCAGTGAGCCAAGATCATGCCACTGCACTCCAGCCTGGGCAACAGAGCAAGACTACGTCTGCGAAAATAAATAAATAAATAAATATTAGCCAGGCACGCTGGTGCATGCCTGTAGTTCCAGCTACAAGGGAGGCTGTGGCAGGAGAATCATTTGAACCCAGGAGGTGGAGGTTGCAGTGAGTCAAGATTGCACTACTGCACTCCAGCCTGGGTGACAGAGTGAGACTCTGTCACAAAGAAAAAAGTGTCATGGACCCAGGAATTCTCAAAGTCCTAACCCCAGCCCTGGCCCTTTTGCTCTGTGACACGTTGTTGCTAGATCTGACTTCAGGGTCTCCACTTCCCCAAATGGACAGTAAGGAGGTCCCCATATGTCCTCAAACAGCCCTTCCAGGTGCATGCACATCTGCTCAGGTTGACTTCACAGAGCAGATGGCCAGTTAGCCTTCAACGGCTTGAGTAATTCATGGGCAAGAAAGACCACGAGTACCTGACCAACAGTGGAAACACGCTTTCTATCTGTCCCACAGTGGAACCAGCACCCAGGTGGCCAGGCTTGGGCTCCACAGAGCCCTCCGCCTCCTCAGCTTTGCATGTCTCCATCGATGACTCAGCACAGTGTTTCCCAAACTCATGTGACAAAAACACAGATTCCCAGTCTCCTCTCCTGGATTCGGACCTAGCAGGACTGAGAGGGTCCTGGAATCCTGACTGTTAACAAGCACTCCAGGCAATTCTTAAGACCAAGCACAGAGTCAAGACCGTGCCACTGCCCTCCAACCTGGGTGACAGAGTGAGACCATGTCTCAAAAATAAAAGACCAAACATTGAGAAACAAGGACTTGGCAGAACCGTGGATTAGGAACCTGGGGGTCTAATCACCTGGTAACCTCACAGAGCTGTTGAGTTTCCATCTTGATCTAGATAAACCCACCAGTTACACACTCCCTCTTCCCTCCACCTTCCATTGCCCTTATCAACTAGGGCATGTTTTCTCATCCCTGGCACTACTGGCACTTTAGACTGAATAACTCTTGGCAGGGGTGGGGGTGGCAGGTGCCCTGTGCTCTGGAGGATGTTCTGCAGCATTCCCAGCCTCGACCCACTAGACGTCAGGAGCAGCCCCCTTGACCCCAGTTGTGTCAATCAAACATGTCTCCAGACATTGTCAAATATCCCTGGCAGAGGGTTGGAGGGGTGAGCAAAATCACCCCCATGCTGAGAACAACTGAGCTATGGTGACTCTCCACCCTAGTTTTTCCAAGACTCTCTGGTGTTAGCACATAAAAGTCTGTGGCCTGGGGGACACCTCAGTCTCAGGCATCTGAGACAAGTGCTTACCCTAAAACACATTCCTTTTGGAGGGCTGAGGGTGGCTCATGTGCCACTGACATGCCCCAGGTTCCTGTGGGTACCAAATCAAGACTGCAGGGGACCTTGATGTGGGGCTGTGGATAAGAAGTTCTTTTTGTGTGTGTGGCAGCATCTCACTCTGTCACCCAGGCTGAAGTGCAGTGGTGTGATCTTGGCTCACTGCAACCTCTGCCTCGTGGGTTCAAGCAATTCTCAGGCTTCAACCTCCCAAGTAGCTGGAATTACAGGCACCTGCCACCACGCCCGGCTAATTTTCTGTATTTTAGTAGAGATGGGGTTTCACCATGTTGTCCTGGCTGGTCTGGAAATCCTGAGTTCACACAATTCACTCACACTGACCTCCCAAAATTCTGGAATTATAGGCGTGAGCCACCACACCAAGGCAGGTAAGACGTTCTTTGGGACAACCCACCCAAGGGGCCCAGGAAGGGCTGAACACTCACCCTACTAGACTGAGAACTCCATGAGGGCCGAAGACCAAGTGTTTCCTGCCACAGTGATACCCCAGGCCCAGCACAGAGCACAAAAAAACATGAAAAATAAGTAATTGCTGCACGGTGGGAGATGGATGGACGGATAGATGAAAGGAAGGATTGGTCGCGAGATAAATAGGGGGATGGATGAACAGATGTATGTATGAACTCTCAGGGACTACAGTCAGTTGTCCAGCCTTGCTAAGGTTCAGCATATCAGCACTCACAATGCACATAAGAATACCTTTGAGCAGGGCCACCGGGAGGATTAAATGAGACGTTGAATTGCTGTGTGTGGCTTCTGGATTAAAACTAATGCAGAACCTAGCACATAACAAATGCTGGCTCCCTTCTTCCTTTTCTGGGATCTAGAAGAACTGATTAAATTTAATTAAATGACTCTGAAAGACAAGAAAGGTAGGCGAGGCCCTCATAACGCCCACAACACAGACAAGCAGGGAGGAGGAAGACTGCAAATGCTCTTATCTTTTATTTCAATCTTGTGGTCATCATTTCAAATTGTTCCTAATTCAGATAATGGAGCCAATAAATGAGATTCCACAGTGTCCTGCCAAGTGCAGTCTGCCTTGTGCTCCCCGTCCTCTGGGAGCCTTTCATTACCAAGCCTCTGTGTACTGGGCTGGTCCTGCCTGTGAGCCATTTGGGCTGTCTTGCTGTATGGTTCACAAAGTGTTAATCCTCCCAGCCCTCTACAGTCCAGAAGAAGACAGGAGAGCAGAAGGTCACCCAGCCTTTACTCAGCATTTTAAGCCAGGGGGCCCCTAAACCAGGTCCTTACTAAGACCAGCAGGTGATTGTGGGCTGGAGACCTCCTTGAAGCTTATTTTCTTTCTCTCTCTCTTTTCTTTTTTTGCTTTTTTTCCCTGATTTTTTGTTTTGTTTTGTTTTTTTGAGACAGAGTTTCACTCTTACTGCCCAGGCTGGAGTACCTTTTTGTGGTACTCCAATGACACGATCTGGGCTCACTGAAACCTCTGCCTCCTGGATTTAAGCGATCCTCGTGCCACAGCCTCCCAAGTAGCTGGGATTACAGGCATGTGCCACCACACCCAGCTACTTTTTTGTATTGTTAGTAGAGACAGGGTTTCATCGTGTTGCTCAGGCTGGTCTCAAACTCCTGATCTCAGATGATCTGCCCACCTTGGCCTCCCAAAGTGCTGGGATTACAGACATGAGCCATCACTCCCAGCCCTGATTTTCCTTTCTTCCAGTTTTTTTTGAGGTATAAATGATAAAATAAAAACTGTATGTATTAAAGGTATACAACATGATGTTTTGATATACATAAGCATTATGAAATGGTTACCATGGTCAAGCTAATTTGTATATCCATTACTTCACATAATTACATTTGTGTCTGTGTGATAAGAACATGTGAGATCTACTTTCTTAGCAAATTTCAGTTATATAGCACAGTATTAACTATATTTACCATGCTGTACATCAGATCTCCAGAACTGATTTGTCCTGCATAACTGAACTTTGTATCCTTTGACCAGTATCTCCCACCACGAAGCCTATTCTTTCAAGAACAGAGATAGAAGACAGATTTGTATGGACTGGCCAAATAGGGATTGAAAAATAACTTCAGTGACCTTCAAATTTCAGGGCTCAACAAGAGAAGACAAGGGAATGGCCAGATGGAGATGATGTAACTCAGAAGGGGCTGGACTAGGGGACCTGGAGGGCTAAGTTTCTGTTCCCATGTAGATATCTTGCTCATCTCCTGGGATAAGGTCCTTCAAGGCCACCACCTCCTCCTGAGCCTCCTCTCTACCACTCCCCCAACAGCCACCCACAGCCTTCCTAGGTTCCTGGAACGCCCCAAGCTCCTTCCCACCTCAGGTCTTTCTGTGCCTGATGCCTTCCTTTGGTGACCACCAGAGAGCACATGAAACATGGCACCTCTCTGGGAGCCTTTTCTGACCGCCCCTGATCCCAGACAAGGAGCACCAAATACTTTTCCATTGTAGACTTCTTTGTATCATAATTTAAAATGTTTATGAAATAATGTGTTTGATGTCAGCTATGGGCTAAGTTGTATACCACCAAAATTCATATGCTGAATCTCTAACCCCCCAGTGTGATAGTATTTGGAGATGAGGCCTTTGGGAGATAATTAGGTATGGATGAGGTCAAGGGTGGAGGGTATCCTCATGATAAAATTAGTGCCCTTATAAGAAGAGACGGCACAGAATTTGCTCATTCTCAATCTCTCTCCACTATGTAAAGACACAGCAAGAAGGTGGCCATGTACAAACCAGGAAGAGAGCCCTCACCAGAAACCAAATTGGCCAGCACCTTGAGCTTGAACATCCCAGCCTTCAGAACTGTGAGAGATAAGCTACCCAATCTATGGCACGTTGTTTAAGCCTAAGATTAAGGCAATGTCTATCACCTCCAGACAGGCCATGTCTGTTGCATTATTGCTCCTTTATCACTCCCAGGTCTCACCGTAGACTGATGGCACACCTGAATTGGTTGAGCAGAGGAGGACTTATTTACACAAAGGAGTGGGTGTAGGGGCAATAACCAGTACTTACCACCCTAGGAGGGGTCAGTTAAGGAAGTCACAGAGGATAGAGTTGCATAGAATCAGCCCTCTGAGAAAAATGCTGATTGTCCATCATGCAGTCAAAGGGAAAGGGCCAAAGAAGAAACTGCCTGAGCCCAGTCTCCCTCCTCCTTCCCATCTCCTGCTGGAAGACCTCCCCGCCCACTACTGGTCACCATTGGCCAAAACCGACCCTAAGCCAGAGGGCACTGGAGCCTGATGTTTTCCAAACAAGTCAGTCTCTGGAGCCAGAGTAAGATGGAGACTGGCAGAGAGCAAAGAGGGGTCTGAACAGGCAAATGGGGGCTATCTGCAACATTCCCCTCGTGCGGTCTGAGCACAAGTGTGGAATCGTTATTTGTTGAATGAATGACCCTAAACTTTCTCTCCACACCTGGAGTCTGGCTACAGAGGCAGATCTTGAGGTCTTTGTGTACCCTCCTCCTTTGTTCTAAAGGGGAACATGCAGAAATGATTCCCATACTCTTGTTCTGCTACTACGTAACTTTTAACAATCGGTATCATTTTGTTCAACAACCCTGTGACCCACTCCAAAGCCACCTAGTTAGTACTTTCAATTTAGACAAAGAAAGATACCTCATCTTGGGTCCCCGTCTCAAAGACAGGTATTCCATGTCTGTTCTGTAGGAATATGTTCTAAAAAAAGCTGAAGTCTCCATAGAGAGGTCAGTTTCTCCCCCTCCCCGATCACCCATTCTCTCAACCCTTTATTTAAACATATTTCTCTATTCAAGGCATATTGGTTAAGGGCCAATTTGGGATTTAGAGTATGGAGGCCATAGAAATGCATCACCCAGATCTCCTGGTAAAGGAACAAAGTTGACTCCTGTTCACACTGAGGCTATGCTTCTGCCAAGCTTACTCCACCCAATGAATGACCGCAGCACAGTTCAGTAACAACCCCTCCCTGAGGATGTGGAACTCTTGTAAGGGTAACTTTGGCTCCTCATCAGCCTGGAAAAAAGCGTTCTCAAACCTGTGCTGTGGTGTGAGGTTCTTCCTTCCTACTCCCCTTTCATAGGTATTGAAGGCTCATCCTGGCTCTTCCTGCTTCTCCAAGATCTGAAATGTCACCCAGAACCTGGCTGTTTGACAAACTGGATAGACTACTGCTGCCTACAGTCAGGTGTTTGCATGCCTATCAATGCAAGCAGGCTTTAATCTTTTTGTTTATATTCGATTTGATTTGTTGGTAAAAGAAAATGGTAGGATCTACAGTTTGGAGTTGGGGAAGAGCAGGTGGATGGAGGGGTTGCCATGGTGACTGTCCGCTTGCCTAGCATTAGAAGCCAGTTTTTAAATTCCATGGAAGAATGGGTAATGGCCAGAAGTTGAAGGAGCTATGTTCAAAAAAGACTATTTGAGCATAAGCAGTCCCACCTAACCAAAAGTTATGGTCAAGAAAAAGGACAGTCACACTCACAGTTGGCCACAAACCACAACACATCAGCAGAAGTGGCTATGCCCAGTGGGAATCATCTTCATTGAGGATTGTATTAGTCAGCTACTGCTGTGTAACAAATCACCTGAACACTCCAAAACAGTGGCTTAAAATAACAATCATTCATTATCCTTCATATGCCTACAAGTCAGCTAGAGTTTGGCTGATCTAGGCTGGGCTACATTGAGGCACATCTGCTTCAGATATCTCTCATCTTCCTCTTTGGACTATCTGTCCAGCCAGGTCATGTTCCTCTCATGATGTGGTGAAAGATGAGGAGGAAGATCAACTTCCTCTTAACTTCTGATACTACTTTCTATTAGAGACACGCTGATGTTTCCATGGCCCTTTTCCAATGGTCCAGTGAAGTCATGGACATGGGCTTGGCTTGAATATAAAGTAGACTCTGAGCCAATTCCACTTAACACTGCCACAAAGTTGCTTATTCTGCCAGTGTGCTGTGATGTGAACTACATGGAATTCTGGAATCACAGAGACCCGAATTCCAATTCTATCTCTTACCCTCATTAACTAGAGAACATGGGTGACTATTTTAACCTCATGCAGTGGAGTTTCCATTTCCAGATGCATAAAATGGGGATTATGCTACACACCTCTTGGGGTGGTTTTAACTTCGGTTGGTTTGATCATGTAAAAATCTTTGCAAAGAGTAAAGACTGTAAAATGCTAATTAGTTTGGTATAATCATAAGGAAAATCCTCTTCTTATGGGAGTACATTTATCTAGCACATTGCTTTCTGGAAATGGCTAGTTCTATATTTACTCACTCCAAAAAAGGGAAATTGATTTTTGGGTCTTTGTTGCGATGTTACGCCCCTACAAATCTAAGGGCCAAAACCTCCCTGCGTGACTTGATGGTGAAGCCATTTCAAATGGAAGAACACAAAGCATCCTATTTTAGAGACAGCTTTTGCCACTCAGAAAACCTGTCATTAATGACCTGTCTGTCACCTGTGTCTACACTCCTCTTTGATAAATTGTACCGGTGTTGAAGTCACAGGCGAGCAAATGTTCAATGCACTAAGAGATGAAAAGAGACCAAGCAAGGGGCCGGGATGGTCCCGAGCAAAGGCCTTAACTCAAAATGGTTAAGCAAAAAAGGGACTCATTGACATAAAACAGAAAAAAACAGCAATGGCAAGCAAAGGTATGGCCAGATTATGGAACTTGAACAGTCTCACTGACTTTTCTCTGCCTTTGTCTTCTGCTTTGCTGGCTACAGCTCAGACAGATTTTCCCGTCATGTTTCCCCAGTAAGTCTTGCAGAAAAAGAAAGAAATTCCCTTCTGTTTAGCTCCTGGGCAAGTCATGTGTTTCACTCTGATTTGATCAACTTGAGTCACATGCTGTTCTTCAACCAATCATTTGGCCAGTATAGGGCAATGCTGATTGGTGTGGATCTAGGTCTCATGTCCATCATTGGAAGAAGAGAGACGAGGCCTCAGCCAAACACCCGGCCTGGAAATAGGGGTAAGAGTTGAAGCCCAGGCCAGCCTCTGTGGCTCACGCCTGTAATCCCAGCACTTTGGGAGGCCAAGGCGGGCGGATCACGAGGTCAGGAGTTCGAAACCAGCCTGACCAACGTGGTAAAACCTGGTCTCTACTAAAAATACAAAAATTAGCGGGGCGTAGTGGGCGCGTGCCTGTAATCCCAGCTACTCAGGAGGCTGAGGCAGGAGAATTGCTTGAACCCAGGAGGTGGAGGTTGCAGTGAGCCAAGATCGTGCCACTGCACTCCAGACTGGGCAACAGTCTCAAACAACAACAACTCCACACTTTCGAAATGGAAGCTGATACTGTCCCAAGCTGGTCAGCCCTTCTCTTGCCACCGAGGTCTGGAAAACTATCAGGGGCATTGGCTACCAGTGCTGCGAAGGCCTGGAATCCACTGTCCATCTCTGTCTCCACATCTAAGCAGTAACATGAGCCCGAGGCTGTCAGGTGCCAGACTGGGCAAAGGAAGCTTGGGGCACAGATCTGCGTGGAGCTCGCCCCTCCCTGCCCCAGTGCAGATCAGACCAGAAGAGGATTCTGGGGAAGCAGGAGCAGCCATTTCCTCTGCAAAGCCTTGGGCAGCAGCGCTGGGCTTCCAGCCAGTTCCCTGTCACTCTGTTAGCCTTCTGCATAATAGATAAAAGGTGCTACTCTAATGGATTCTGAACTATCTCTCCTTTGTAACAGGTGAGGATTTACTCCAACTCTGGAGAACCAGCTGCCCCCGTAAAAAGAAAAAACCAGGCACCTCTCTCACACGGGTCCCTCTCTCTTAAAAGATTTCTCTCCAACACCAGCCAAGCGAGGCCAAAGACTTCTAGAATGCCAGTACTAGGTAGAGCCTTGAAAATCATTTCCAGAAAGGGGCAGAAGCAGGGGCGGCACGGCCAGGGCTCCAGCTCTCAGGCCAGTGATCTTCCATCCATGCCTTAGGGTTCCTCACATAAAAATAAAAAGACATTATTGGGGGGTGGGGAGTTGGGGAGAGGTAGCATGGGGAGAAATGCCAGATATAGGTGATGGGGAGGAAGGTAGTAAATCACACTGCCATGTGTGTACCTATGCAACAATCTTGCATATTCTTCACATGTACCCTAAAACCTAAAATGCAATTTAAAAAATAAATTAATTAATTTTAAAAATACATTATTACGCCAAAAAGATATCTGCACTTGTGTGTTTATTGCAGCACTATTCACAATAGCAAAGATATGGAATCAACCTAAGTGTCCATCAACAGATGACTGGATATTAAAAATCACATTTTCTTTCTAATATATATACATATATATATACTCACACACACATACCACATATATATGTGTGGAATCTATATACACACACATATACAGTCCATGGAATACTATGCAGCCATAAAAAATAATGAAATCAACATAGATGGAACTGGATGCCATTATCTTAAGTGAAGTAACTCAGAAACAGAAAGCCCAATATGGCATATTCCACTTTCTACATACACAGCTCCATTGTAAGTGAAATAATAGACACTGGAGATTTAGAAAGCTGAGAGGGTAGGAAGGTGGTGACAAATAAGAAGTTACCTAACGGGCACAATATATACTATCCAGCTGACAAGTTCACTAGAAGCCCAGGCATGTACCAAAGCTGCACTTGTGCCCCCAAGTTTATTTCTTAATGTGGCAACACAATGGGGCATTCTGCCCCTTCCACTGTGGGAGCAGAAGTTTATTAACTTGGAGAAAGGATATTGCTATCATTTGAATATTTGTCCCTTCCAAAATTCACACTGAAACTTAATTTCCAATGTGGCAGTATTAAGAGGTGGAGCCCTCAAGAGAGGAAATCGGGAATGTATTAATCTATTCCTGGTTTAATGGATTAGTGGATAATTATGGCAGTGGGACGGGTGTCTTTATAAGTAGAAAAGGAGGCTGGGTGCGGAGGCTCAAGCCTGTAATCCCAGTATTTTGGGAGGCTGAGGCAGGCAGATCATTTGAGGTCAGGAGTTCGAGACCAGCCTGGCAAATATGGTGAAATCCTGTCTCTACTAAAAATACAAAAATTAGCCAGGCGTAGTGGTGCGTGCCTGTAATCCCAGCTACTCGGAGGCTGAGGCAGGAGAATCACTTGAACCTGGGAGGTAGAGGTTGCAGTGAACTGGGATCATGCCATTGCACTCCAGCCTGGGCCACAGAGCAAGGTTCTGTCTCAAAAAAAAAAAAAAAAAAAAGGAAGATGACAGACCTGAGCTAGCTCAGCCCCCTCACCATGTGATGCCCTGCACCCGCCTCAGGACTCTGCAGAATCCCCACAGCAAGAAAGCCCTCACCAGATGCAGTCCCCCAGCCCCGGACTTCTCAGTCTCCAGATAACTAAGAAATCAATTTCTTTTCTTTATCAATTACCCAGTTTCAGGTACTTTCTTGTAAGCAACAGAAAACAAACTAAGACAGACATGTTTCCCACTTCCAGTTTGAAATCAGAAGCCCGTGAATTTAAAGCAGCTTCAATGGGACATGAGAGTCTTATCAGCAAATACTTAACTAGAGCTGCAAGCTCTCAGAAGCACCATGAAGTAAACGTGCGCTCTCTTCTATCCACACTCCATTATGTGAATTTGTCAGTCACGGAACCATGTCCAAAGTACCCACTGAAGGTACCAGGTGGACCACATAGGGCCAATTACACTTCATACCTGCAGTAGGCATAAAGAGGCACATGTCCTGATCCCCAAAACCTGCAAGTATATTACCCTGCATGGCAAGGGGGAAGTAAGGTTGCAGACAGAATTCAGGTTGCTAGTCAGTAAGTGAGGGAGTGTATCCTGGGTTATGTAGGTGTACCCTGTGTAATCACAGGTGTTTTTAAAAACAGAAGGAGGCAATGAAACAGAAATGTGAAGACAGAAGCTGGGTTAGAGAGATGCTTTGTTGCTGACTTTGAAGGTAAAAAGAGGCCAGGAGCCAAGGACTGTGGGCAGCCTCCAACAGCCAGGAAAAGCAAGCCAAGCCTCCAGCCCCTGGAGCCTCCAGCCTGCCGTGACAACCCACTTCCCATGCAAAGAGTGGGAGATTTTAGTTTGAGATTTCAGTTCAGATTTCAGTTGGATTTCTCTTTTGTCGTACTCCTAGGCAAGGTTCTGCTTTCAGAATTCCAAGCCAAGTGCCACAGTGGCTGTTCCATGCCATGCAATGTTTTCTGCTTCCCAAGCCTGCCCCTCGCCAGATGCCTCCAGGCTTCTGTCTTCATGACTCTCACTGCCCCCTCTTCCATTTTTTAGAACACCTATAATTACACTGGGTACACCTGGATAATCCATGTTACTCTCCCTGTCTTAAAGTTACTAAGTAGCAACCTTAATTCCATCTGCAAGTTGAATTTCTCTTTGCCATGTAGGATAACATATTTGCAGGTTTAGGGGATTAGGATAGCTGTAACTCCAGAGTTAAAAACTTGTGATTTTAGGCTGGGCGTGGTGGCTCACGCCTATAATCCCAGCACTTTGGGAGGCTGAGGCGGGCGGACCACAAGGTCAGGCGATGGAGACCATCCTGTCTAACACAGTGAAAAATACTAAAAATACAAACAATTAGCCAGGCACAGTCACACACACACCTGTAGTCCCAGCCACTCAGGAGGCTAGGCAGGAAAATCGCTTTAACCAAGGAGGTGGAGGTTGCAGTGAGCCAAGATTGTGCCACTTGCACTCCAGCCTGGGGACAGAGCAAGACTCGGTCTCAAAAACAAAACAAAACAAAAGAAAATCTTGTGATTTTGTTAGCACAGCATCCAAACAACCCCAGATTGGTAAGAGCAACCCCAGATTTCCTTTGGAAGGACATCTTTTTCTGATTCTCAGTTCTGGGGCTTGGGAAAGGCTAAGCTCCCTACCCACCCACCCCACTGCTCATCTCTGTAAGTGAGCGTGTGGTGCAAGTCTAACCATTTGTGTTTCTGCCCTGGGCCCCAGTGATTGAGTGAAGCAGTTCAGTCAAATGAGAATCAACCCAAGACCTCCTCAGGAACTAATGGACAAGAATTTCTTTCTTTCTGCCAAGCTTATTGTTGGATATTAGACGAGTGCTCTAAATCCTTCACTCTCTGCTACCTGTGACCTTGCGATGCATGAGGGTAGCTGGGGTTTGTTTCCCCATCCCAAGTGACTTATTTTGGCCATTGGGATGTAGTCAGAAATGACAGTATGTGATTCCAAGTCAAACCATTAAGAGATATCCCATGTTTCCACTGGCACTCAGGTTCCCACCTTGTGCCAGGAGCAGAAGACTCCATGGACAGATGCAGATGCCAGGGGAATAGAGACACATGGAGCAGACCTGATTCCAAAGTGTAGCCCTAGGGCCAAGCCCAGCCAGTCCCCTACCAGGAGCAGAGCTATCTCAGCCAAGCAGCAGAACTGTGAACTAGAAAAATAAATGCTCAGCCAGGTGCAGTGGCTCATACCTGTTATCCCAGCAGTTTGGAAGGTTGAGGTGGGAGGATCCCTTGAGCCCGGGAGTCTCAGACCAGCCTGGGCAACATTTTAGGGAGACAAGAAACGTCAATCAGCATATATAAGATGAACACTGGTTCCGTCCAGAAAGGTGGACAACTCGAAGCGGGGAGGAGGCTTCCAGGTTATAGGTAAATAAGAGGAAAACAGCTCATTTCTTTGAGTTTCTGATGAGCCTCTCCAAAGGAGGCCATCAGATATGCATTTATCTCAGTGAGCAGAGGGGTGACTTTGAATAGAATGGGAGGTAGGTTTGCCCTGAGCAGTTCCCAGCTTGAATTTTCCCTTAGCTTAGTGATTTGTGGGCCCCAAGATTTTTTTCCTTTCATATTGGAGTAGGGTGGGCACTAAGTCCAATGACTGGAACCCCCATAAGAATTCTGTGTGGAGACACACACAGAGGAGAAGGTCATATGAGAATGCAGGCAGAGACTGCAGTCTGCCACAACCCAAGGAACGCCAAGGATGGCCGGCCACCATCAGAGGCATGGGATCACCTCTCAGACTTCAGAGGGAGCATGACACCTTGTTTCCAAACATCTAGCCTCCAGAACTGGAAGAGAATAGAATTCTGTGGTTTTAGGCCATGAGTTGGTGGTCATTTGTGACATCGGTCCCAGGAAACTAACACAGAGAGGCAGTGGGTGGTGGGAACATGTACTGGAGGATTTGGGGTATAGGAATCAGATCACCTGATTTATGAACATACATATATATAGATGTTGAGAGAGAGTTTTGCTCTTGTTGCCCAGGTTGGAGTGCAATGGCACAATCTGGGCTCACTGCAACCTCCGCCCCCCAGTTCAAGCGATTCTCCTGCCTCAGCCTCCTGAGTAGCTGGGATTACAGGCATCAGCCACAGCGCCCGGCCCAGATTTATATTTTAACATGATTTCCCTGAATGCTATATAGAAATTACTGAAGGGGCACAGGCGTTGAGGAGACCACTACAAAAATCTAGGTGAGAGATGATGGTAACCTCCACCACTGAATCAGACTCCAGATAGATCCTGAAAGCAGAACCAATAAGAGTTGCTGCCAATTGGATGTATAATATGAGAGAAAAAGAGGCAACGAGCAGGAAGCCAGGGATTTTGGTCTGAGTTACATGAAGATGGAGCTGCCACTAACTGAGATGGGAAAATTATGATGGAACGGGTTCTGGTATGCACAAGGGCAACAGCGAGCTCTGTTGGGGACATGCTACATTTGACAGAGCTATTAGGCATCAAAGTGGAGATGCTGCAAAGGCAGCTGGATATTCTAGAGTAGAATTCAATACAGAGGTCCCAGCTGGGGATATAAATTTGGAAGCTGTCAGCACATGGATGGGATTAAAACATGAAGTTGGATGAGATCATCTAGGAAGAGAGTATGGATAGAAAAGAGAAGAGGGACCGGGCATGGTGGCTTATGCCTGTAATCCCAGAACGTTGGGAAGCAAAGGAGGACAGATCACTTGAGATCAGGAGTTCGAGACCAGCCTGGCCAACAGGATGAAACCCCATCTGTACTAAAAATACAAAAAATAACCTGGGCATGGTGGCATGCACCTGTAATCCCAGCTACTCCGGAGGCTGAGGCAGGAGAATCACTGGAACCCGGGAGGCAGAGGTTGCAGCGAGCCAGAATCATGCACTGCGCTTGAGACAGAGTCCTTCTCAAAAAAATAAAAGAGAACAGGGCCACAACCTGAGGCTCTGGAAGACTCAAACCTTTAGACAGTTGCAGAATGACAGAGATCAAGAAGACTCAAAAATGAGAGGAGCAGGAGAGAAGTGTGTCCTGGAAGCCAAGAGAAGAAAGCTTGTCAAGAAGAAAGTGATCAGCTGTGCCAAATGCTACTGACAGGTCATGCCAGATAGAGACTAAGAAAGGACCATTGGATTTAGCCACAAGGAGGTCACTGGGAATCTGGAGAAGTGCAGTTTCAGTGGAGTAGAGGTATAAAAACCTGATAAGTGTGGATTCAAGAATTAGTGAGATGAGAAAAATCTGAGGCAGCAAGGATGGACTGATCTTCCAGGAGTTAAATTAAACACATAAAGTTTTAATTTTTCCTTAAGTTGTTGTGAATTGACTTTCTGTTGCTCATAACAATAACAAAAGTCTGGCCTAATAGAGGAGGAAGGCAGGAGGCAAAGGAAGTACCTACTACGTACCAGGGACTTCATATACATTATCTCATTTAATTTTAACTATCATAACCCTATATGGCAGATATTATTTATCCCCATATTACAAATAAAAGAAAACTGTGGCTCAGGGAAATTAACTCCTTTTGTGTTCAAACTTACATTCACACCCAGATTGGACTCCAGATCCTACAGCCCAGCTATTGGGGAACAACCAATATTGAAGAGACGAAGGCATCACACTACTTGACTTCAAACTGTACTACAAGGCTACAGTAATCATAACAGCATGGTACTCAAACCAAAACAAAGATATAGACCAATGGAACAGAACAGAGGCCCTGGAGGCAATGCCACACATCTACAACCATCTGATCTTTGACAAACCTGACAAAAGCAAGCAATGAGGAAAGGATTCCCTGTTTAATAAATGGTGTTGGGAAAACCAGCTAGCCATGTGCAGAAAGCAGAAACTGGACCCCTTCCTGACACCTTACACTAAAATTAACTCCAGATGGATTAAAGACTTAAACACAAGACCTAACACCATAAAAACCCTAGAAGAAAACTTAGGCAAAACCATTCAGGACATAGGCATAGGCAAGGACTTCATGACTAAAACACAAAAAACATTGGCAACAAAAGCCAAAATAGACAAATGAGATCTAATTAAACTCCACAGCTTCTGCACAGCAAAAGAAACAGTCATTAGAGTGAATCGGCAACCAACAGAATGAGAAAAAATTTTTGCAATCTACCCATCTGACATAGGGCTAATATCTGGAATCTACAAAGAACTAAAACAGATTTACAAGAAAAAAATAAACAAGCCCATTCAAAAGTGGGTGAAGGATATGAACAGACGCTTTTCAAAAGAAGACATATATGAGGCCAACAAACATATGAAAAAATGCTCATCATCACTGGTCATTAGAGAAATGCAAATCAAAACGACATTGAGATACCATCTCATGCCAGTTAGAATGGCGATCACTAAAAAATCTGGAGACAACAGATGCTGGAGAGGATGTGGAGAAATAGGAACACTTTACACTGTTGGTGGGAGTGTAAATTAGTTCAATCATTGTGGAAGACAGTGTGGCGATTCCTCAAGGACCTAGAAATAGAAATTCCATTTGACCCAGCCATCCCATTACTGGGTATATATCCAAAGGATTATAAATCGTTCTACTATAAGGACACATGCACACGAATGTTCACTGTGGCACTGTTTACAATAGCAAAGACCTGGAACTAACCCAAATGCCTATGGATGGTAGACTGGACAAAAAAAATGTGGCACATATACACCATGGAATACTATGCAGCCATAAAAAACGATGAGTTCATGTCCTTTGTAGGGACATGGATGAACCTGGAAATCATCATTCTCAGCAAACTGACACAACAACAGAAAATCAAACACCACATGTTCTCACTCATAGGTGGATGCTGAACAATGAGAACACATGGACTCAGGGAAGGGAGCATCACACACTGGGGTCTGTGGGTGAGAACTAGGGGAGGGACAGCAGGGGGTGGGGAGTTGGGGAGGGATAACATGGGGAGAAATGTTAGATATAGGTGATGGGGAGGAAGACAGCAAACCACATTGCCACATATGTACCTATGCAACAATTCTGCATGTTCTTCACATGTACCCCAAAACGTAAAACACAATAAAATATGTATTTAAAATATATATATATATATTGAGACCAGAAGGTCACTGAGGCCTTGTTTTTGCAATGATACATACAAGTGGTTCTCAGCCTTCAGAACCACCTGGAGGGCTGTTAAAACAGGTAGCTGGGACCCGAGATTCAGCACTGAGAGGGACAGGGGAGAGAATCTGCATCTTTCACAGGTGTCCAGGCGAGGCTGCTGGTCCGAGGGCCACACTTCGAGAACCACACATCATCTGTAACATTGCTCTCCCTTGCTCAGGCCCAGCGTGCCTGAAGATCCCACTCAGAACTCAAACCTCTCAGTTCGGCTTATTTCCAAGCTACTAGAGGGAACCCGGCAGCATCAGACCAGAATCCTGCGGTCTCTTCTTTTGAATCCCTCCTGAGACCTGACTCCAGGCAGTCAGACAGCAGACATTTAGTTTATTTATTTTTTATTTCCATAGGTTATTGGGGACCAGGTTGTATTTGTTTACATGAGAAAGTTCTTTAGTGGTGATTTCTGAGGTTTTTTTTTTTTGAGATGTAGTTTTCACTCTTGTTGCCCAGGCTGGAGTGCAGTGGCGCGACCGTGGCTCATTGTAACTTCCGCCAACCAGGTTCAAGCAATTCTCTAACCTCAGCCTCCCAAGTAGCTATGATTACAGGCATGCACCACCATGCCCAGCTAATTTTTTGTATTTTTAGTAGAGATGGGGTTTCATCATGTTGACCAGGCTAGTCTTGAACTCCTGACCTCAGGTGATCCACCTGCCTTAGCCTCCCAAAGGGCTGGGATTATAGGCATGAACTACTGCACCTGGCCAGTTTCTGAGATTTTCATTCACCCATCACCTGAGCAATATACACTGAACTTAATTTGTATTCTTTTATCCCTCACCACCTTTCTACCCTTCCCCTCAAGTATCCAAAGTCCATTGTATCATTCTCATGCCTTTGCATCCTCACAGTTTAGCTTCCATTTATGAGTGATAACATACGATGTTTGATTTTCCATTCCTGAGTTACTTCACTTAGAATAATGGTCTCCAGTTCCATCCAGGTGGTTGTGAATGCCATTAATTGATTCCTTTTCAGGGCTGAGTAGTATTCTATTGTATATATATACACCACAGTTTTTTTGTGCTTTTTTTTTTTGAGATGGAGTCTTGTTCTGTTGCCCATGATGGAATGCACTGGCTGATCTCAGCTTACTGCAACCTCCACTTGCCACGTTCAAGCAAGTCTCCTGCCTTGGACTCCCAAGTTGCTGGGGCTACAGAAACGTGCCACTATGCCTGGCTAATTTTTTGTATTTTTAGTGCAGACAGGGTTTCACCATGCTGCCCAGGCTGGTCTTGAATTCCTGACCTCATGATCTTCCCGCCTCGGCCCCCCAAAGTGCTGGGATTACAGTGTGAGCCACAGCATCTGGCCTCACCAGTTTCTTTACCCACTCATTGATCGGTGGGCATTTGGGCTGGTTCCACATTTTTGCAATTGAGAACTGGAGACAACAGTCTCTGAGTTTAAAATGTCTTGTGTGACTCCCATATTTACCACCATATTGCATATAATTATTTATCGTCGTAATGACAAATATGAGATGTGGTTGGCAGAAACAGTTTCTTTGGGAAATGTGATCGGCATAGAGTCTAGGGAGATTGTTCTTCCCAGTTCTCACAGACTGGGCTGCTACAGACAAGACTTCCTGAAATGCATCCCCACGTCTTCTGGTTTGCAGCCTCTGTGGCCTGGCATGGGGAACAATCAATCAGTGCTTCACCCAAAACTTACAAAGGAACCCTCCAGCTGAACAGCCCACATTCCTTTGCACTTTCTGCCTATACCAAATGTCTCATCCCTGAAATTGTATTAATGTTCCTCTTTGATCCTGCCTGTCCTTGCCCACCTGTAGAGGAGGGCTGGGTCTCTTTGAGGTGTTCGCATCAATAGGAAGGAATGCAAAACTAAAGAGTGCATTGGGCTGGTATGGTGGCTCACCCCTGTAATCTCAGCACTTTGGAAGGCCAAAGTGAGTGGATCACCCGAGGTCAGGAGTTTGAGACCAGCCTGGCCAACATGGGGAAACCCCATATCTACTGAAAATACAAAAATTAGCTGGGCATGGTGGCACATGCCTGTAATCCCAGCTACTAGGAAGGCTGAGGCAGGAGAATCACTTGAACCCAGGAGGTGGAGGTCACAGTGAGCCAAGATCACACCACTGCACTCCAGCATGGTTGACAGAGCAAGACTCCGTCTCAAAAAAAAAAAAAAAGAGTGCATTGATTTGTCAGCTTCGTTTTAATTCTATTTCAAACTGAGCCAGGTAGCTGTGTGCCCCAGGCAAGTTAATTGACCTCTCTGAGTCTCTGTCTCTTCTTCTATAAAACAGAGACAATAAGAAATATCTTACAGGTTGTTGGTATCAATTATCAAAACTGTTATATGCCTGGAAAGAAAGATCGTAATTAACAGAGTTGTTTATTCATTCATGTAACAACTATTCATTGAGGACCTACTATGACCCAGGCACTGTCTCAGGAGCTGGGGATGCAGCAGTAAAGAAAGCAGACACAAATTCCTACCCTCCCAGAGCATGACATCTGGTGGGAACAGTCAGACAATTAGCAAATAAGACTCTGTCTCAAAAAATATTTTTTGTCACCCAGGCCTCAGCCTCCCGAGCAGTTGCGATTACAAGCTCCGCCACGCCCAGCTAATTTTTGTATTTTTAGTAGAGACAAGGTTTCACTATGTTGGCCAGGCTGGTCTTGAACTCCTGACCTACCTCTAGTGATCCACTCGCCTTGGCCTCCTAAAGTGCTAGGATCACAGGCATGAATAAGTTCTTTGGAGAGGGGCTGGAGCCTACCATGGTAGGGAGCTTGCAATTAAACAGGTTGGTCAGAGAAGGCCTTGTGGAGAAGGTGTTCTTTGAGCAAAGGCTTGAAGGAGAGAAGGAAGTGAGCAGTGAAAACCCCCAAGGCAAGAGCACTTGGGGACAGAAAGTGCAAAGGCCCTGAGGGTGGGGCCTTCTGCGTGGCTTTGAAGATCAGCAGAGACCACAGGGCAGGAGCTGAGTGAGCAAAGGAAAGATAATTAGCAGTGGGGTCACAGCATAATTATACGGGTTTTATTCTTGGAAGTTACAAGCCGAAAGTAAATCACAGTTTCCCTAAGTCAATTCACCTGGTGGCGGCCACCAAAAAAGTCACATTCTTAATATCTGCAACATTTTCTACTCGACCCAACAGCTCTTTGCAAGCATATTTGTGTGATGGCGTCTTTCCCTAGCTGCCAACTGTAATAAAAGAGACCTTCACAAATACCAATAAAACCCAGATTCCCTGAGGGTGGAAATGATCTCAATGAATGTCAAGGGAAAGAGCAGCTGGATCTCTAAACTGGTTCCCAGCGGTGTCCACCAGCACTCTGGCCACAAGGGGGCGTTGCTTCCCACCTAAGTCACTTACAACCTCGACCGGCAGCGACCTCTCTTTCACGCCGTAGCACAGTTGGGTCAAGGCTGAAGCATGAGATCAAGGTTGCAAACACTAGGGAAGAGCAGAAGGGAACGAAGCCCAGGGACCTTTAGGAGATGTGATCAACTGGGGCTCCAGGTCAGCCTCAGAATCAGCTCTCAACCGGCCTCTCTGAAGCGGGCACCTTGGAGCTCTTATTTGTTCATGTAACAAATCTCTACTGGGTGATTATCACATGCCAGGCACTGGGCTTTGCAATAGGCATGTATTTGGAATAAAATCGGCATAGATCTTATACTTAAAAAAGGAATCAGGCTGGATGCAGTGGCTCATGCCTGTAATCCCAGCACTTCGGGAGGCTAAGGCGGGCAGATTACCTGAGGTCAGGAATTTGAGACCAGTCTGGCCAACATAGTGAAACCCCATTTCTACCAAAAATACAAAAATTGGCCTAGCATGGTGGCATACACCTGTGGTCCCAGCTACAAAGGAGGCTGAGGCAGGAGAATCGCCTGAACCCAGGAGGCAGAGGCTGCAGTGAGCTAAGATTGTGCCACTGCACTCCAACATGGGTGACAGAATGAGACTCTGTGTCAAAAATAAAAAATAATCTTTTTAAAAAAAGAAATCAATACATAATCCCAAAGTGGAAGAGGCCCATAAAGGAAATGAACATGAGATGGTAACAGAGACTATCTGAGCCAATTTAAAGTGAACAGGAAGGGCCTCTTTGAAAGGGTGTCCTGTAAGGTGAGATCTGAGGAGGAGTCAGCCTTGCAAAGACGGAAAGAAGATGGTACTGGGTGGGGTGGGGAGAGCCTGCATGAAGGCTCAGGGTAGACCAAGACCTTGATGTGTTAGAGACCCAGAAAGTCAGCCAGAGGGGCCGCTCAGTGGTTAAGGGAGAGGGGGACAGACCATAGGGCATGGTGCTTGGGCTTTGTCCCCAGTGTAGAATGGAATGTCATCAGAGATCTTTGTGCAGGGGAGTTCCTAAATGACCACACGATCTCCCAGTTGACATGCTCTGACAGTGTGACACGCATCCTCCCCCAGATGAGAGGTGGGGTCCATATCCCCACACCCTCGGGTCAGGATAGTGGCAATGACTGCTCCCCAAAAGGAAGTGGTCCTGTGTGACTCCTGAGGAGAGGTCATCAAAAGGATACAGGTTCCTCTTGGGAGCTGTGCTCTGGGGAGCCAACCAGCCTTCTGTGAGGAAGCTCAAATGAACCCAGGCAGAGAGAATCATGTGGAAAGAACCACGTGGGGAGGAACTGAGCCTCCTGCGCCCCATCCCCCAGCCAACAGCTGACATCAATTGCCGGACAAATGAGCAAAGGCGTCTTCCATGATTCCAGCCCCCAGCTTGTAGGGTCAACCCAGCTGAGGGCCCACACACTGGGGGACAGAGACAGCTATCCTAATTGTGTCCTGTTACAATTCCGCCCTGCAGGCCAGGCACAGTGGCTCTCGCCCGTAATCCCAGCACTTTGGGAGGCTGAGGTGGGTGGATCACCTGAGGTCCGGAGATCGAGACCAGCTTGGTCAACATGGTGAAACCTCGACTCTACTAAAAATACAAACATTAGCTGGGTGTGGTGGTGCGCACCTGTAATACCAGCTATGCGGGAGGCTGAGACAGGAGAATCTCTTGAATCCAGAAGGAGGAGGTTGCAGTGAGCCAAGATCATGCCACTGCACTCCAGCCTGGGTGACAGAGCAAGACTCCATCAAAAAAAGGAAGGAAGGAGGAAGGGAGGGAAGGAAAAAAGGGAAAGGAGGAAAGAGAAAGGAGGAAGGGAGAGAGGGAATTCTGTCCCCGGAAGCCATCATTTAAAAATGCTTATTTGACACCACGAAAATATGAGGAATGTGTTATGCAGCATTAGGTAACTAGAACACACGGCTGTGTCAAGAATGCACTGGCTGAAGACAGAAGCAGTTTCCTAGACATTTCACTTCCTGGAAGTTGAGATCCAAAAGAACAAGACCCAGAGATTTAAAATAACAACAACAACAACAACAACAACAAAAACAGGGCGCTCTTTCTTTCCTACCTGAGATTAAACTTCCAACATGCTGTTCCCATCTAAGGACCCAACTCACAGCAGAAGAGCATCTCCCTTCTTCAGCCAGGAGTGGGCTGGGTGGAAACTCGTGTTTATGAACCCTGTGGGATGAAGGGGACCCAGCAGTCATGCAAATGACCATGCACAGCCCGCACAGGGAGGCATCTCCCTCCTCCCACTCTGGAGCACTTGCGGCTTATCTGCCAAGGGCACGTCCACCTTAATTTCATATTTGTAACAAGTATTTGTCAAAATGCATTCATTTTTCCATGATATGTAGCCTTTAGTTTCTTCAGAGTGCTTTTGCTTCCTTTTAAATGTCATTTATTATTTTGCCGACTTTTAGCCTTTGGAAGACTTTTTTTTTTAGCCATTTCATTCATATACATCTATCTCAGTTGGCTAAAAATCCTTGAAACGCGAAATGTAGTTAAGGAAAAATACATCCAGAAGAGAGAGCTGCCTCTGACCTTCAAGGAACAGCCCCCAGGGTTCAGTGTCTCCTCTTTGTGATGCAAAATGCAAAATTCATTCTTTGTGGCCATAAAACGAATGATACACTTTTTCTTATATTATTATAAAATAAAGACATCCTGATTGTATAAGTTTTAGAAAATACGTAAGCCAAAAAGGAGGAAGGGAGAAGGATGAGAAGATGAGGTAGAAAAAGGAAATGAGAAAATTAGAATTATACACTACCTCATTAGCCAGAAAGTCATCATTTCTCATTAATACACCCTGGTAACCTATCAAGCCTTCGTATGCCCATTTCGCACCAAGCCAAACTCTCTCTTTCTTGTTTTTGTTCACTTATTCTATTTTAGAAACATTTATTCAACACCTACTCTGTGCTAGACTCTACTCTAGACACTGAAGTTACAACAGTGAAGTAATCCCAACACAGACTGACACCTGCCAGGAGGGTGCACGGGAAGCCCCCTACCCTGACAGCTTTTTTTTTTTTTTGAGATGGAGTCTCACTCTATGGCCCAGGCTGGAGTGCAATGGTGTGATCTCGGCTCACTGCAAACTCCACTTCCTGGGTTCAAGCAAATCTCTTGCCTCAGCCTCCCAAGTAGCTGGGATTACAGGTGCATGCCACCACACCTGGCTAATTTTTGTATTTTCAGTAGAGACAGCGTTTTGCCATGTTGGCCAGGCTGGTCTCGAACTCCTGACGTCAGGTGATCCACCTGCCTCGACCTCCCAAAGTGCTGTGATTACAGGCACAAGCTACCATGCCGGGCCCCCTGACAGCTTTGGGGACCAAGAAGTGCTGTCTTCCCAGACTTAAAAAAAATGAGGAGGAATTAGCCAGGCAGTGGGAACAAGGCGGGGGATGGGTTGGAGGGGCAGTGCAGAGAGTGGCCCACGTGTTGGAGTAGATGAATGAAGGAGGTTCATCCTGGCTGGAGCGTGGGTCACCAGGAAGGAAAAAATAGAGCCAGGATAACTTGCCCAGGTGAAGTCATGAAGAGTGTTTATCCTAAGAGAGTATGGACCATCAGTGGCTGTGGAATGATCGGATTTGAGGAGGGGTGATAATGAAGGCAGGGAGACCAATGAGGAGAACCCTGCACTCTCTGTGCCTGGCTAGAGATGCGAGAGTGGGGTGCAGAAGAGGAGAGAAGGGACACCTCAGAGAGACACTCAGGAGGCAGGACCAGCAGGACACAATCAGGGACTGCATGTGGAGGTGAGGAAAGGGCAGTGTCGAAGGCCGTGCGCGATTCTCCAACACAAACAAGTAGATACACTAGTGGTGTTAGCCACTAAGAGAGGGGACCCCAGGGAATGTCATAAGTTCAATATTTGACATGCTGAGGTCCAGGTTTCTGTGGGACATCCAGCAGGAGCTGATCAGTGGGGAAGCGAATGCAGACTGTGCTTCTGTCATTAGTGGCTGGTTTCCAGGTTCCCTGCAAAGCACGTGTCCCTGTTCCACATCTCCATGCCGGTAATCAGCTGTTTCTCTGCTTGGATGCTGGGATTTGGATTCTGAGCCTTACCTAATTCTGAAGCAAATGGTTACAAAGAGAAAAAGCTAAACAACTTGTTTGATCTGCATGGTATCAAGAGTTTAAAAAAATCATCTAAAACTAAAACTATGTTGTGGATTCACACAGGTGTGTGGGCTTAGGCTGGCTCCTCCCATAGCATCTGCCAGCACAAAAGGCCTTCCCTCCACTCCTTATTCCAGGAACCCAAACTATCTATTGAGGAGCCCACTTCAGTAGCTCTGCATTCCAATGGGGCTCAGGAAGTCACACTGCCCAGTTAGCGGCCTCAGGTTAGGCTGAGAACACCAAATCCATGAGGACAACATCATACGCCATAGCTGGCTTAAGACTGAGCTGCCAATGCGGGCCACCAGACATCTTACAAGGAAGAAACAAAAGCTGAAGATGTGGAAGGAGGCTGTCAGGGTCTATTAGTTCGTTTTCACACAGCTGATAAAGACATACCCAAGACTGAGTAATGTATAAAGAAAAACAGGTTTAATGGACTCACAGTTCCACATGGCTGGGGAGGCTGCACAATCATGGCAGAAGGTGAAAGGCATGTCTTACATGGCGGCAGGCAAGACAAAATGAGAGCCAAGTGAAAGAGGTTTCCCCTTATAAAACCATCAGATCTCATGAGACTTGTTCACTACCATGAGAAAAGTATGGGGGAAACAGCCCCCATGATTCAATTATCTCCCACTGGGCCCCTCCCACAACACATGGGAATTATGGGAGCCATAATTCAAGATGAGATTTGGGTGGGGACACAGCCAAACCATATCACAGGGCTCACAAAATACCTTCAGGAGATTTGATCGTGTTTTTTTCAAATAATAGCCCAGTTAGTGACACGTTCTTCTGCCAAGAGCTTGTCTTATGTCTGTTCATCCGAATCTCTCCGTCCCTCCCATGAATCCCATCTTAGGAGAGGACCCCCATCAGGCTGAGCCCAGCGTTTCTAAACCTTGACAGCCTATGTGAACCACACACAGATGCTCCACACTTGCTGGGTCAACTCCACATCGAGTATTTGGAATTTCCAAACCCCCACAGCTCAAGGTTGTTTGTGTTCACTTTTCCTTCAGGTCTTCAGCATCTTGAATGCTGCAGCCGAAAGCTTTTCGGGTGGCCTCACTGTCCTCAGCTCAAGTTCTTTTCCTAACTCAAATCCTTCTGCACAATGAGATGGACATGATCTGCTTCCTGATTGTATCTATGTGATGCATGCCTTTGTAGTTCAGAAAAATTAACCAAAACATTTTCAGTTCCTTAGTTTGTCAATCCATCCATTCATCCTCTCATCCATCTATCCATCCATGCATCTAATAAACATATATCAAGCACACATTCTGAGAGTATTAATAAAATACAGACATGGCCCCTGTGTTAATAAAAACAGACATGGCCCCTTCCCTCATGGAGGTTACAGTCTAGCAGTGATGACAAGCATTAATTTAAAAAACACACAAGGCTGGGGGCAGTGGCTCACGCCTATAATCCCAGCACTTTGGGAGGCTGAGGCAGGTGGATCACTTGAGGTCAGGAGTTCAAGACCAGCCTGGCCAGTATGGTGAAACCCTGTCTCTACTAAAAATACAAAGAATTAGCCAGGCATGATGGTGGATGCCTGTAATCTCACCTACTCAGGAGGCTGAGACAGGAGAACTGCTTGAACCTGGGAGGCAGAGGTTGCAGTGAGTCAAGATCGTGCCACTGCACTCCAGCCTGGGCAACAAGAGTGAAACTCTATCTCAAAAAAAAAAAAAAAAAAACATATAAATGAATGTATAATTATAAACTGAGACAGGTGCTTGCAAGAAGTGGAATTTGTTCTGTGAGGCAGGAAATAAAAAGATCATGACATAAGTCAGGGGACCAGGGAAGGCTTTGCTGAAGAAATATCTGACTGAAGAAAGCTAAGACCGCCCTTGGAGCCCAATCTTCTATTCAGGACCATCCTCTACAGAGGGAACCCGCTGTGCCAAGCCACAGATCGGAAGGGCTGCAGCGGAATGGAAACTAAGCCAGGTAATAGATTCTCCAGTCGTCATAGGCAGGTGATGCAGAATTACACATCTCTTTCCTCCCAAGAAGCACCCAGGTAAGGTGGGCTGGCACCTCCTTTCCCTGGAGGTAAATTCTGTGCAAGATAAAGAGGGAGCCCAGAGGAACCTGCTTCTTGAGATTTTCCACAGATTAACAATTTATAGATGCAGAGGCCTGATATCCCTAATATTAACCAAAAACAGGTCTTTCATTCAAGCAGCATGGCAACGAACTCAAGTGAAGAAAACCTGAATTTTGCCGCCTTCTCCTTTCTCTTCCAGCAATCCCACCTAATCTCAAGAACAGAAAATGGCCCTACATTTGCAGAAACACTTCTCCACTGTTAATTGATAATTGCCTTAGGACACCTCTAGTGGTAGAGCTCAGGTCCTTCTCATTAGAAACCTTATCTAACTGATTTGGAAAAGTTAGGTACTTGGATCACCATGTTGAAATTAGTGACTAGGTTTTTTAGGCGAGATTCCAAGTCATGTTCAATTATTTATTCAAGTGTCAACTGTGTGCCAGGCACCATTCTAAGTACTAGGGGTATAGGCCAGGTGCAGTGGCTCACTCCTGCAATTCCAGCAGTTTGGGAGGCCGAGGAGGGCAGATTACTTGAGGTCAAGAGTTCGAGACCAGCCTGGACAACATGGTGAAACCCCGTCTCTAAAAATACAAAGAAAATTAGCAGGGCGATGTAAATCCAGCTCTTCGGGAGGATGAGGCTGGAGAATCACTAGAAGGAGGAGGAAGTTGCAGTGAGGTGAGATGGTGACACTGCACTCCACCCTGGGCGACAGAGCAAGACTCCATCCCCAGAAGAAATAATAATAAAGCAATAAAAATAAAATAAAATTCAACAATTATTTCCACTTCGCTATACTGTAATTTTTTGTATTGAATTCAAATAAAATTAAATTATTAAAATGAATACTTTTCATGAAAAAGCATCTATCTGTAGTTTCATTTTTAAAAAATATTTATATCCTCTAAGTCTGTGTATACATAAAAACATATCTGAGTAATATGCATCCAGTGTTAACTAAAACTATTTCTCAGGAGTGGGATTTTTCTCTCTTCTTTTTTTCATATGGTAACTTTTCTACGTCTTTTGATGTCTTTGAAACAAGCACAAGACCTCTTTAAAAAGACAACAGACTGGTTGGCTGTATTATCAACTACTGCTACCAGAAGTGAATGTGCCAAGATGTT
>PVKP010013019.1:36357-56725 GCA_004027715.1 Plecturocebus donacophilus | reverse complement strand
TTACTTTCATAGGTAACTTTTCAGCAACCAGTAGAAGTGATTCATGTGCATGAGGGGAATAGGTCAGTATGAATAATCATTAACCAACAATTTGTGCCAGTATTTACTGTGTCGAGCATTGCAAAAGGGACATCTCATCTAATAAAATGAATATAGCTATACAGCTTTATAGAAATCAAATATTTTATAAACTAAATCCTATTTTCCATTGAATTGTATCAATGCATCATTAGAAGCTTTATTTTCACTTATGGCTTGCCTTTAATTAGCTGATACTTCTCATGTTTGATCACTTCTACCTTTCTAGCCAAATACTTAATGAATTGCAAATTAATACTGAAAATCCCAACCTAAGAAAAAAGAACCACTGAGTAGCGTTTAAAAAATAAGTAAGCATTTCTCATAAAGGGAATCTTAAAAACATGCTTCCTCTAATCACAAACCAACAGAATTTTTGAAAGACCGAAAAACAATTCTTATAACAAAATTTGTCACTCCAAGTGAATTTCTAGTGTTACATAAGCCCAAAGGACTAGTATTACATGTCCCTTTAATGAGATTTCATCTTTAAATCCTTGGATTTTTCTTAAATAATGTGTCTACAAGTTGCTGAGTGACCTTCAAGAGTGGCTTTTCCCAGAGTCAAGAAAAGCAGCTGTGTTCCTTGCAGGATGCTCCGGGACTTCCAGAGATCTCCACATCATGCCAGCTATTTCAGTCCTTGAGTCATCAGATAAATTTAAAGAGAAGAATTTATCCCAGTTGTCAAAAATTCTGTGGAACTCCATGACCCAAGCATGTTTAGTTCATCAAAGCTGTATAGTAGCAAAGATGTCTTCAAATATGTTGAATTAGTTAATCCTTAAGTCTCATTATTGTAATTTCTGCTCTTAATTAAAAGTACGATTTACTGGTATTTAATGAAACTGTAAATTAAATTATCTGTTACACCTAGAGTTGGTCTCAAATTCATAAAATATAGACCCAATTGTAAAAACATATTTTCCTTTCTTCCTAGAATTCTATTCTACTTTGATTCTGAAAATAACATCCTCTTTCCTCTCGGAAATGTCACCTGTACTCTATCCCCAATTCCCTCAGAACAATGTGATTCAAAAAGATGTTGTCATTTTCTTACAGATCACTTGGCCTAGCCACAGGCTTGGGGTATGCACTTGTTCAAAACTGAAGCAATCACAGTTCCCCATCCTGGTGGCCAAAATTGATCTGTATAGTTGTATAGACTAGGGCATGTGACCCAAGCTTAATAAATCAGTCCTTCCCCAATGTATTTCAAACTGAAATTAAGGCAGTAGGAGCAATCTCTCACAGGCAGTGAAGAAACTGGGCATGCAAGCTGTCAGTAGCCATGTGCCCTGCTATGCAGGAAAAGCTGGTCTGAGAGAACTAAGCCAAGATGCAGAGAAGAACTTAGAAAGAAGACAGAGCACTCTGGAGGCATTCAAGTCCTGGCTCTAGTTGTCTCTGACAACTGCCTCACTCCTGCCTTCCTTGTGTGTATAGAATAAGCCTTCCAATAAATTTCCCTTATACCAAAGTTAATTCAAACTATTTTCCTAATACCAGTAGCCAAGGAAACTCTACATAATATACCAAACAAATTCTAACATAATAAATTTCACTTCTTAGGGGTAGGGCCTAAGAATACACCAAGAAATTCAGATACCTCTGCAAATTCAAATATATCTAATGTAAACCTGGCTTTAGTCCATGAACTGACATTTAGGAATAACTGGATTTAACACTTTCTTCACTGGGGATAAACCTTGTCCTTTCATAAGACAGTCAAGGTCTTATGAGCAAGACCTGTATCTTATGTTTTATAATGATTTTCTCTGGCTCTCAGCACAAGCCATGAACATAGATGTTCAGTAGGAATGTACTGAGCTAAAAATATGAAGATTGGGATATTATGATTGCCACATGATCCTCTGGAAAATCATCAGATCCAAAGTAAGGAGATTTTGTGTTCTGGAAAATTCATTCTTAGAAGAGTAATAGTTGTAGAGCAAGACAGCAGTAACAAAATCAGGGGAAAAATCATTATTAACCGGACTATTTGTTACCAAAAGATGCATGCCTGTGGATGGATTTAAAAAGGAATGTGGGTGGCTGTGAAGAAGGCATTTTTAATCTGAAGTGAAGACTGACTCCAAAGCTCAGCAAAGAAAGTCTGTGTTTCCCTAAGGATTGGATCTAAGACAAGCCTGCCAGGAATTCCAGATTGAAGAGTCAACAAGTATAAAATACATTATATATTAAACGTGTTAAAGTATATTTAAAGCCACATGCCTATAAACCTCCCTTTCTATGTTTATTGTACCCCTAAATTAAAATATTTTTGCATTCAAATAAGTGACCAGTTTGCTTTGGGCTGGTGATCCACTATGGAGAGAACCTGAAAGACAAGGGTTGAGATGAGAATCTCCTGCCCAAGAGAAGGCCCTGCTCAAATAATGGAAGTGGAATAAAAAAGCAGTGCTGCTTTAAAAATTTAGTTTCTCCTAAAGAAGCTAAAGGATTCCCTGACCTTCTTCATCTCACTGACTATCAGAACTCAGGGAGAATTTCAATACCATAATTATAATAAATAAAGCAAACTAATTCTAACTCCTTAAAGCTAATACTTATGCCCTTAACTAGTTGTAACTAAAACAAAAAGAAAAAAAAACTAAGCTGGTTATTCTCTGTATAATTTTAATTTTTTAGAAGTTTATGTATCCATTTTATTTATTTGTTTTATACAACCATTTAGCACAATGCATGAACTTAATACATATTAATAATGGAAGAAACCAAATCCTATAACAAAATGCATATTCTGCTTAACTGCATAAACTTACTAAAATAGCTAGGTTCTAGACATCAACTTTAGGACAACAGAATTTTCTCTAAGTTATTCCAGAAGACTATTTGCATAAAACTTTTGGAAATCTCCACTCCAAAGTTCTTCCACTGTAAACTGCACTTAATCTTTTCAATTAGCAAGCACTTAATCTTTTCAATTAGCAACATGCTTAAAGAACACAATTGAATATCTAGGATCAGTGGTCTAGACATTTCCACAAACTGAAATCATTACACCTATATAACAATAGAGCAACTGATTGTGACTCAAACTCATTTTGCAACTGCACTAATAATTTGGCATTAAAAGGATATCCAAATAGGGCCATATTTACAGAAAATAGTGTCACTGAGTATAATTTATTAAGAATCTCCATTTAAAATTCTCAAAAAATTTTTAAATTACAGACCCATAGAACTGATAGTTACTTTTATTAACCTCTCCTCTGCTTATGACTGTATTAGAAAACCTTAAGAAGAAATTTAGTAAAGTAAAATTTCATTTCAATACCTTTTTATAACCCTTCACTTCCCAGAATAGGAATAATCATCAGCATTCTCATTTCTAGTGCTGGAAAAACAATGAAGTATGTGCTTTAAACAATGAAGTTATATTCATTTTCACCTGCATTGATGCTCCTTCCACTCTTGCCACACAGGCGACCCGATCCAAGAAAGTCACTGCCACAGGCACCGCCACAAAGAAGCCTTTACAAAAGGCCTTGAGGTATCTTTTCACCCACCCTTGTGACTGTGCCATACCTAAAAATGCAAAGAAAACAACTATGAAACCAGTCTCAAGAAAGGTGAAAAACAACGACATAAAAACAGTACATGAAACATGAGTTAGAGAAGGGCAGTCTTGTCTCTTACTATATTTCACACTCATTCCTGTAACCATTAGAATAAATTTGACTTATTTAAAGTCCCAAAGTGAAATACACGAACTCAGGCTAACTCTTTTCCACAACTCCAGTCCACTTGATAACTTCAATGGGAAATTTCTCCCCACAATACAATAAGTTAGAAAAAAATAAGCATTCCAAAAGTAAATCTGTTTATCTGTTCTCTTCTACAGTAATAAAAGTTTCAGTGGAACATGTGGCCACCCAGCTGAAGACTGTTTTCTAGCCTCCCTTGCAGCTAAGTGTGACCATGTCACTAGATTTGATCAACGTCATGAGTAGGAAGAATACACTTCTAGGTTGCACCCTTAAAAGGAGGATGCCCTCCCTTTTCTTCTCCATTTTATTACTGTAATAGTAACAATTTGGTGGTAGAAGCAGGAGTGGCCATCTCAAACTATGAGATAAAAGCTTCAAGTAAAGATGACAAAGCAAGAAAATAGAAGGATCCTAGGTCTGCAACACCATGGCAGCACCATACTATCCTGCAGTGCTTACACCTGGACTGTTAAATCAGAGATAAATCACTTTCACTGTTTTTGTTTTTGTTTTTAAACAGGGTCTCACTCTGTCACCCAAGCTGGAGTCCAGTGGCATGATTATAGCTCATAGCAGCCCAAAACTCCTGGGCTCAAGCCATCCACCCTCCCAAGTAGCTGGAACTACAGGTGTACACCATCACACCCAGCTAATTTTTTTTATTTTTATTTTTGTAGAGTCTAGGTCTTGTTATGTTGTCCAGACTAGTCTCAGAATCCAGTCTTGTTATGTTGTCCAGACTAGTCTCAGAATCCCTCTCAAAGGGCTGGGATTACAAGTGTGAGCTACCGTGCCCAGCCCTATCATGTTTCAACTGTGCAATACTGACCTTCACTATAGTAGCCAAACTGATCGTAATACAACAATGAAATCTATGATAGATCTGACATGTGTTTTGGATATTATTGTGCGTTTTTTGATATTAGCCTCATGTCAGAAGTATAGTTTGCATATATTTTCTTCCATTATGTAGGTTATTTCTTCATTACGATGATTGTTTCCTTTGCTGCACAGAAACTTTTTGATTTGATGTAATCACCATTGTCTGTTTTTTGCTGTTGCCTGTGCTTTTGAAGTCTTATCCAAAAAACTCTTACCAAGACTTCAGTGTTGTGAAGTGTTTCTTCTATGTTTTCTTCTAGTAATTTCATAGTTGTAGGTCTTACATTTAAGTGTTTAATCCATTTTGAATTAATTTTTGTATATGGTGAGAGATAAGGGTCTAACTATATTCTTCTGTGTATGGCTATCCAGTGACTGTGATATTTTTAGATTTGTTTACATAAAACTCCAGGTCAAGACCCATTAGTAGGTCATAAAAAAAACAATGCAATGATTTGAAACTAGCATTTTTTTAAAAACTGAAATACAATAGACTAGAATTATAGTCTGTTATACATTAACGATACGTATTGTTTTGTGAAGCTATAAACCCTTATTTGCTGCAATGTGTATATGTTTGTGTGTGTGTGTGTGTATAAGAGTGAGTCCTGGGTTGCTATATAAAATGTATTTCTTCATGTGGTCATGGCCAAAAAAGTTTAAAAGTCATTGTCCTAGATGATTTTGGAAAATCCTTTTTTTCTGACAGGGCCAGGAAAAATAAATAAATAAATAAATAAATAAATAATAAAATAAAACAATGTTATCTGTTCACTTAGAAAATAAAAATAACCACTAATTAATTCCCTCCAAGATCTTTAATATATCACCAGAAATGATGAATAATAATCTAAATTGGCTAAATTTTTTTTTCAGCACTGCTGTTTATTTTGGATAAAAGAAAAAAAAGCAATTGAACTATTTTATAGCTGGAAGAATCGGCAAGGAGGATCTCCAGGCAGTAAACTCCCCCTCCCTCCCCCACCACATCCCTGTGGGTGGGCTGAGGGCTAGGGCTGAGCCTCAGGTGGGTTTCCTGTTCCCTTTGCTATCCTGCGCAGCAGTCTCCCTCCCAAGCTCTGGAGCAGCTGCAGGAGGGCCAGGCTGGGAGGGGCTGCTGCAGCTCTTCAATTGGGCAGGACGTCAGAGGACTCGGAGACCAGCTTCTTGTCACAGGTCTCGATCTTCTTCACAATCACAGCCCTCGTGGAGCTGGTGCGGCTGAAGGAGCCGGTGCAGCTGAAGGAGCTGGAGCCCAGGCCATAGCTAAGGCCAGGGCTTGTGAGGCCATAGGCCGAGCTCAGACCACCTGCATAGCGGCTGGTGGTCTTCATATGGATACTCATGTTGTGCATCCCCAGCTCCAGCCGGCACTCCTCACCCTCCTGCAGCTTCCTGTAGGTGGCAATCTCGATGTCCAGGGCCAGTTTGATGTTCATCAACTCCTGGTACTCATGCAGCTGCCATGCCTTGTCCTGCTTGGCACGCTGCAGGGCGGCCTCCAGCTCGGACAACTTGGCAGTGGCACCCTTAACAGCCAGCTCCCCACGCTGCCCAGCATCTGCAATGGCGGCCCCCAGGGAAGGGGGCCTTTGAGGCCCTCGATTTCAGCCTGGAGCTGGCTAATGTTCCAGTTCATCTAGGAGATCTGTCTTTGTAAGCCACAGGTCATCTCCATGCTTCCCAGCCAGCATCTGCAGATCCTCATACTTGATCTGGAACATGCTCTCAGCCTCAGCCTAATTGCAGTTGGCGAACTCCTCATACTACACCTTGACCTTGGCGATGATGCTGTCCATGTCCAGGGAGCGGCTGTTGTCCATGGACAGCACCACAGACGTGTCTGAGATCTCGGACTGCAGCTCCTGGATCTCCTCTTCATACAACTGCCTGAGGAAGTTGATCTCGTCAGTCAGTCCTTCCAGGCGAGACTCCAGCTCTACCTTGTTCATGTAATCTACCTTGTTCATGTAAGCTTCATCCACATCCTTCTTGATAAGGACAAATTCATTCTCCATCTCTGTAGGTTTATTGATCTCATTCTCGTATTTATTCTTGAAGTCCTCTACCAGCCCCTGCATGTTGTCCAAGCTCCACCTCCAGCTTCAGCTTCTCCAGGCCCAGAGTCTCCACCTAAGGTTGTTGATGTAGCTCTCAAACACATCCGTGTTGCTCTGAGCCACCTTCTGCTGCTATAGGAGGTTCCACTTGGTCTCTAGCATCTTGTTCTGAAGCTCCAGAAACCGTACCTTGTCTATGAAGGAGGCAAACTTATTGTTGAGGGTCTTGATCTGCTCCTTCTCTTGGGTGTACACGGCCTGGATGTTTGAGTCCACCTCCAGGTTAAGGGGGCTCAGCAGGCTCTGGTTGACCATGACGGCGGTGATGCCTCCCAAGCCACTGGCCCCAACATAGCCTCTGCCTAGGCTACCCCAGAAGCTGCTGCTGCCCACTCAGAAGAAGCTCGAGGAGATGTGGGAATCAGGCCCACTCATGTAGGCGTTACTGCTAAAGGCCCAGGGGCCAGAGATGGACACCTTGTAGGACTTCTGGGGCACCCTGATGGACATGGTGGAGGCAAGAAGGCTGAATCACGTGGAGATTCCAGGAGAAGCAAAGAAGCTGCTTCTTGGTTAAATTGGCTAATTCTTAATGACCTACTGTATCTGACATCCATGAGGGCTATATGTATGCGCGGTAAGTAATGAAGACCAGTACTCTTTTTATACTTTTATCAACATATATTGCACATAACATTCATCTAAACCAGTGATCTTTTCATATCTAACCAAAATAAATGTAACTCAGACTAACTTTAGAAAACAAGCAATTTAAAAACATGTTTACATTCAAACTCATCTAACAACTATAATCTTAAGTTAAACTGCTTGAGTTCACACATCTGGTATTCAAGAAGTATTTGGCCCAAGGTACTGACTGTTTCTGTGAACAGACTCAACTACTACACTCCTAAAAGAGTAAACCTGCTTGACATGTTTCATTCATTCATACTCAACTTTAATTTGAGCCCATGAGTAAAACTAATTTCTCTTCAATGACATCTTTTGCATAGAATCAAAACACCTTTACTAACTCCTTTTGTGTATCTCTACAAAAGATTTAATACACTTTTTCAATGGACTATTTTACAAAGGTCCCATTTATCATATACTACCTGACTTGATATAGAAGAGTAACTTTGGCATATTTATCAAATCAGTACCTTCAAGATGCAAAAGATGCATTTTCCTCAATATTATATTTCATTAGCTCAGTCTCTCTTAAAGCACTTCTAACCACAGGTTTAACAACACAAACATCAGTCTTACAGTAAATTTAAAAACTGAATGACCTCCACATCTTTTCTTTATGATGCTTCCAAAATATAAGTAAAAAATAAGTCCAAATATTTCAGATTATAAAATATCTGATCCACAAATAATTTATAAAATGCTCTCATGTACATAGGAAAAAAAATGTGTTACTATGAAGAAGAGAAAGGAAATGGCTCAGCAGTAAATAGTCAATTCCTCTTTGACCAGTTTGATATCTTCAAAGTTATTTTAAGGGGTCTACACTCCTGTTTAAGTCATACAACTCCCAGATAATAATTCCAGGGTAGTGTCTCCCAAGCTCGCCTTGACTGACATGCTTAAAAATGAAGATCTCTGGCTAGGCACGGTGGCTCACGCTCATAATCCCAGAACTCTGGGTGGCCGAGGCTGGCAGATCACGAGGTCAGGAGTTCAAGACCAGACTGGCCAACATGGTGAAACCCCATCTCTACTAAAAAATCCAAAAATTAGCTAGGCATGGTGGCTTGTGCCTGTAATCCCAACTACTTGGGAGGCTAAGGTAGGAGAATTGCTTGAACTGGGACCAGGGAGGCGGAGGTTGCAGTGAGCCAAGATCGCACGACTGCACTCCAGCCTAGGCTCAGAGCGAGACTCCATCTCAAAAATAAAAAAAAAAGAAGATCCCCACTCCCACTCAGACCTCCAAAATCAAACACTCCAGGTGATTCCCTTAATAGAGTAAGTCTGGAAAATACTGATATTTGGGTGTTTACTCACTCCTGAAGTTTATTACCTTCTTAAAATGAGAATAGGGGAAAAGTTAAAGAAATATCATCCTCAATGTCTTCTCACATTTAGTTTATTTCCTTACTAGATTAAGAAAAAGTATCTGCAGAACAAACATTGTACAGAAAATGAACATCACTAACAGATTCTACTTTCTAACCTCTACCTGGTTCCATCAGAAAACAACTTCCAGTAGATTGTCTCTTTGCCCCTGCTAATGCAGTTGAATCATCCATCCACTCATCTACCCACTCACTCACTACCTGGCTCATTCATTCTTTCAACCAGTATTTACTAAGGGTCTTCTTCAAGCACTGTGTTAGACACCAGAGAATCATAAAACAGTGAGCAAGGCCAATCCCAGTCCTTGATCTCACTGAGTTTTTACAACCAACTATGGAATGATAAAGGTCAATCAGATAATCACATAAAAACACATAAGAGTTGTAGTAAGTACTATGAGAGAGATACAGAGAGGTCAGGAAAGGTCTTTGAGAAAGAGACTGAACTGAAAAATGAGGACTAGTTACCTAGATAAAGAACTGTGGGGTAGGCAAGGGTATTCCAGAGAGCAGCTATGTTAGATGCAAAGTCCCTGTGGCAGGAGTGACCATGTTGTGGAAAACTGAAGGGAGGCTCATGCAGATAAAGCACATAGGAAGTGGAAGAGCACAGTGGGACATGAATGGGAGAGCAACGTAAATGCCAGAGCAGTTAGGACCTTACAGGCCTTGTAAGGATTTGCAGCAAATGAGAAGCAATTGGAATGCTCCAAAATTGAGGTGAATGATCATGTCTGCATTTTGAAATGATCATCTCTCTAAAAGTCTGGATGGGACAAAAATGGATATAGGGAAACCAGATTATTCTAGTGGTCCAGGACAAGAGATAACAGTTGGAGTAGGATGGTAGTGGAGATGGATTAAAATGGGCAGATTTAAGGTATATATTTTGGAATTTAAACTGACAGGATCCGGAAATAGATGGGCAATGGTGGGAGAAAGGAGTTAAGAAAGTGTCAAGAGGCTGTGGCAGCCTGTCAAAGCATTGTTATTTTGTCATTCTCTTGAATTACATGCCAAAATATTTAATACTAAAAATATGCACATAATTCTATTCCTCAAGCTTTTTTTTTTCTTTTGGCAAACAAGCAGATGTCCTCCCTGCCCTCAAGGAATTACAATATACCAAGGAAGACTGCCCTTCAACAATTCTTTCCAATGGATGAGCATTAAAAAGGGATGACGGCCCCGAAGCATGACAGCATGAAGAAAGGCAGTCTATTCATCAGAAAATGATCAAGGAAGCCCTGCCTCACTCCACCCCTGCCCCCCAAAAATGGCATTTGAAGCAAGTCCTGGACATTTTAGGCAAAAGCAGTAACATATGTGAAGGCCTAGGGCAAAATAAAATGTAGCTGTTTAAGAAACTAAAATAAGTTTACTTTGGATAGAAGTATATATGAAATTCATTATGTGAATTTTTTTTCTTTTTTTATTATACTTTAAGTTCTGGGGTACATGTGCAGATCGTGCAAGTTTGTTACACAGTTATACACATGCCATGGTAGTGGTTTGCTGCATCCATCACCCCATCATCTACATTAAGTATTTCTCCTAATCCTATCCCTCCCCAATCCCTCTGCCCCCTGGTATTCTTCCCCTAGCCCCCTACTCCCCAGGCCCCGGTATGTGATGTTCCCCTCCCTGTGTCCATGTGTTCTCATTGTTCAATACCCACTTATGAGTGAGAACATGCAGTGTTTGGTTTTCTGTTCTTATGTCAGTTTGCTGAGCATGATGGTTTCCAGTTTCATCCATGCCCCTGCAAAGGACATGAACTCATCTTTTTTTATGGCTGTATAGTATGTGAATTTTTAATTCAGTAAGCACTTATTTACTGAGTATCAAGCAGCAATGCTAAGTACAGGGGACATAAAGGTAGCTAAGCATACAGTATAATACCATTCAAAAACTCTCACTAAACAATATTTTATATTTCTATGTACATTTATATGTGCACATAAAAGTATTTAAAATGGAATATTTACATTGTTTTGCTTAATAACCACCCATATGTTACTTTTGTAATTATTAAAGTATACTGAAAGAGTGAGGAAAGCAGTATCAAAATGCTAGCAGTGATTAATTCTAGACACTAGGAATGGAGACAATTATTATCTTTTTCTTTGAAATTTTGCTGGTTTCTGAAAAAGAAAGATGGTATCTGCCCTAGGAAGTCACTTTGATTTACAGATAATATGGGGTAACACCAGTGCTGAACTCTATCCCATTGCAATGAACAAACCACAATGTCGCTCCAGTCTCTGCTGTTCTATGTAGTACAAATAACACTGAGCAAGATCATTTCCTGTTTATGCAGCAATCAATATATTTAACTGACTACAATGTTTTTTAATGTAGCTAATGCAGGCTATCATATTCCTGGAAACTTCTGGAAAGTTCTGTGAAATGTTCACTACTTTTAAGTGGCACAGACTGAAAGCATGTCTTCGCTTTGCTGTTCATCATGCCCTGCATGGATGGACCTTCACAAAACAGCTGAGGATACCTACAGGATAGAAACGGAATGCTCCCAAATATGATGCCCAGCTATCTTAGTTATAAGGTAGTATGCATGGTTAAAATGTAAATTAAGGGGGAAACATTAATAAAAGTTTTATTAAATTCACATTCCCTGAATTTTGAGCCTCCAGAAGAGGAGTCTTCTTTTCCAATAATGCTCACCTATATTACTTCTACTCCATTCAGTCACTGGTACCCAAAAAGGAGCATGGTAATAAGACTCAGAAGACCTGAGGTGGTTATCTGTTTCTGTCTATAACCAGCTCCATGACTTTGAACAAGTCACTTCTGGGACTGTTTCCTCATGTGTAACAAGAAGCCACTTATTTGGGAGCCCAAGCAAGAGGGTCACTTCAGGCCAGGAGTTCGAGATCAGCCTGGGCAACACAGCAAGACTCCGTCTCTACTAAAAACATACTAATTAGCCAGGCATAGTAGCATACACCTGGAGTCCTAGATACTTGGGAGGCTGAGAAGGAACAACTGCTTGAGCTAAGGAATTTGAGGCTGCAGTGAGCTATGACTCTGCCACCACACTACAGGCTGGGTGACTGGGCAAGACCCTGTCTCCAAAAAAAGTGGGGGAGTAGGGGTTAGATTTAATATCTAAGGTTCTTTCTAAGCCCAGAATTAATTATTTCCATAATTTTAAATTGTTTTTTAACTGTTTCTTAAGAACTTTGGCAGATACCAAAACAAACACTGAGATGATTATTGACTAAGAAAAATTAAATTGCCTTTATGGTTTGAGACCTTTTAAGAGTTCAAAATAAAAAAGGATTCACTTTTATTAAACAACTGGTTAAAAGATACAGCAGTAAGGGAGCTAAAACCAGAGCAAATCATGTAAAGAACATTTTAAATATAGGTAAAGACCTGAAAGCCATTGCCCTTTCACTTCTCATTTCCTCAACTCCACTGCTGACCAGAGCATTGCCACCATCGCCTGCACAACTAAGTCAGGGCAAGTGTTTTTCTGAGAGATTATAAAGGAGCATGGTGGGAGGTATGTCAAGCCGATAGTGTGCAGATCCTACTCAAAGCCAAGGAAGCAAGGGCAATAAAAGATACCCTGAAAACAAGGTACAAGTGGTTGCTATTTTCAGAGGCTCAAAAACAAACAGTTCAATTCAGTCCTGTCTTATCTGAATTGTGAGGGGCACCTATATTTCATAATAATAAAACACTGTTAAAAGTTTCTATCATGTAAACACTAAAGAAACTATACACACATGAAGAAATGAACACAACATTTCTATGTTGTCATATCCAGTAATTTTCTTAAAGTTTAATGGCATTCACATATTGGCAATGTTAATGTATCTCCTTGTCTATGTAAATTGCCAAAGAATCATTCAGATAATCTGGTCGTTTGTTCACACCAATGTTTAAAACCACGACGCTAGTAAGTACCTAGCCCTGACTTCCTCTGAGAAAATTTTCATCTAAGCAATAACAATGAGGTACTAAAATCATCCCCAATAAAAAGGGAACAATTTTTATCAGTTACCTCATTCTTCTTATAACTATGCAATTTCCTTCAGTTCAAAACACTGCTCCTGAGAAAATTATTGCTTAAAATTGTAAGTACACCTGCTTCATTACTGAAGTACTTAAACTGAGAATATTTTTAAATAAGCTTTCAGAATCAAGTGAAATCATATTTGCCACCTGGCATTTAGCACCCACGTGAGAGTTTCTTCGTGATGCTGACCTCAACCATGTAACAACCCACACTGTAAATTTCTCTCCTTTCCATAACAACTTGTGACTTGATCATGCATGAATTCATCTAAAATTGTTCTTAAGCCTGCTTATATTTTAGCTTGTACAAAGTCACCAATCATTCAACCATGGCAACCAGGTGGATAAATCCACCACAAGTCATCCTAATTATAAAAACTATTTAAAAGTTGTGTGGGAGGTTTGAAGGTAAGAGGAAAATAATAAGTTATAAAGCAGTATCTTATGTAAAATGTAACCTTTCAATCACCATAATAAGCCTACACAAAGTCAAGGTTTTGTTTATAAAGAGGAAACCATAAAACTATGAATATCAGAGAATACAAGAGTGGGGATCCAAGCAAATCTGACATGCAATTCCTGAATCAGTCTGGAATTGTACTAAGAGATAAATGTGTGATACAGGACAAGGCCAGCATGGTTCCTTTCTCATGTGGAGTCTCTATTTTCATTCTTTCAATATTAAGTACCTACTTTGTGCTAGACACTACATTAAGACACCAGATTGACCAACCCATAGTGACAAGATCACAAGAAACAAATATATGATCACACATAATCCAGCTATCATTCTTCATGGATCTTTCTAGCAGCCCCTGGTACCAGTACCCTGGCTTGGCAAACAGAGCCTAAGCATGTGAAAAATCAAGAGACATTTGGACACATTTAGACGAATACAAGGATGAAAAAGAAAAACTGATGAATTAGAACAATTTTTGTTCCACTGGAAGCAGATCTTGGAAAGTAATCTACAGAAAGCAATTTTTAAAATTTTTTTCTGGACCATCTTGCTCCTTCCTTTCACATTATAAATATAAACAATGTTTTACAAACAAACACTTAGTACACTTTAGAACATGAATACCAGTATATAATTCTTTATCTTTTATCTTGCCTGACTTAATAGTCCTCACTTGAAAATTCTCAGCAAAAACCAAAATGGCATATACACAAAAAAAGAAATAAGAAAGAAAGAGGAAAACTAGTCAAAAATAACAAAGGAGAAATGTAATTATGCAAGGCATAAAGTTAGTCATTTTCTGGCAAAGATATCCAATAAAAAAAAAGTCAACTGATACAATGATGAAGCTAATCTCTCTAAAATTGCTTCTTTCATGGAGATAATTATAACTTTCTATTGGTAAACTGATAAGCATCTGGATACTAAGAGAAGAGAGGTTAAAACTGATGTATTCAATTTTAAAGCAATATGTAAAAACAAATGAATTTCAAGGTCATGCTCTAGTACAACTGTAAAAAAAAATACAACTAGGATACAGAAATTCATAAAGGCTTCCTGATGTTTGGTAAGGACTCCTTTAACTTGTAAACATACACCCTTCCCTCTGATTCAGTGGAACAGCAGGCCCCACCCTGTCCAAGGTGCTCTTCAGAAGCAGCATCAGCAAAGAGGGAGTCAGTGAAAATCTGGTAGGCTTTGAATCTAAGACCTCAGTTCAAATTGTGATTCAACAATGTGACAAATTACTTTATCTCACTAAGGCAAAAATTTTTTATCTGAGAAACCTCGCAAGGTTTCCAGAGGTTCAAAATGTTCTAACGTGTTTGTTTTGTTTTGTTTACATGAGCGTTTGCGTAAAGAAAATGGCTAGATCATCAAATAAAGGGTATTACTTCAGATAAAGCACTAGCTATGTGTAAGGAAGAGGACTAATAATAACATATCAAAAAGGACAACAGAATTAAGGATGTCCATTACAGACAATAAACCAATAAAGTCCATCTTCTAGATGATAAGACACCTAATACATAATCATTTTGTTCTACTTTGAACCTCATGCTGCTCTAAGATTTGACCAGTTAGGTCAATCATATGTCCTGGCATTCATCAGGTAACAAGAATGTGTTGAGAGCACTGTCTTAGGTGTCTTGAGATTTTTGTTTTTAAACAAAATAAAATGAAATATATGACTTAGTACCAAAACTGGACCACAGGAATAAATTATATAATAGTCACTGAGGACAAAAAAAAAAAAAGAAGAAGAAGAAGAAAAGGGCTGGAATTACAAGAAAAAAAATTCATGATGAGAAAGGCTAAAAAGGAAGAAATGAATTAGAATGTATGTAGGTGGTGGGTTTTAAGATGTTCATTATAAAATTCTTAATTCTTAGAATGTTTTTGTATGTTTAAAATTTTTCCTCAAAATTTTGGAAATAAAAGAATAAATTACATTTAAGTCACTCAGATAAAAGAAAAATATAATTAGAATAAAGGTGCAAACAGCCTATCTGAGATAGCAAGAATGATGGCCAGATCAGGAAACAGGATATATATTAAGACAAGTGAGACATAAGACTGAATATGAATTTTTTTTGTTTTGCTTTTTTGTGTTTTCTCATCAATACAAACATCTTCATGGCTCCAATATCTTTGGAAACCATATAAATCAAAGCCATTAACAATATTCTAGGGCTCTCTAAGAACTGGCTCAAGTCACCCTAATCCTGTAATTTATCCTTAACTCCAAATACGCATCATTTGACAGCATTTACAACTAACGCCTAATCTCAAATTTCAGTTATTAAAATGAAATAAATTCTGCAAAAATAGTTTACCATAAAAATTAATAAGACAGTGAATAGCTTTTTATAGAAAGAGAAAAATCCTATTAAATGATAATCATTAGCAAGGAGAAGCTTGGTAAGCTTTAAACCATAATAACCATAAAATTTGGATTTCAACACTGTACTCTATTTTTTTTCAACTTAATAGAGAAGTATAACTGCTATCATTAAGTAGAAACTAAAGGCAAGGTGAATTTTAAGCTAACAATGTAGGGACTTAAATATGTGTGTAAATGAAACAGACCAGGTACTTATCCATAACCCAAGCAAAGCAATTAGAGGATATTGAACTATTTTACGGTAAGTCCATTTTTTCTTGAAGCAATAATACATTGGGTTAGTAAAAGGATACATTACCAGCATCAGGAATACTTACTGAGTAGCTAAGAAGAAAATACTGCTTTAGTTGACATTTGGGCTGTGTTCAAAATCGGCTTTAAAAAAATTAAGAAAGCCTATAAATGGAAAAAGCACTCCTTTTAGAAAAAAAAAAAATCTCAAGAATCTTTCAAAAATCAAAACTTAGAAGAAGTAAGAAAGGGGAAATAAGACAAAGTTAATAACACTCAGAACCTAAAAAAAGAAATGTACAAAATAAAATATTAGAAAGTGGGCATCAGGCAATAACATGAGTAATGGAAAAATATCACTGGAAATCATGTGACAGCCAGTTTCTGAAGCACAGTCATCCAAGTGTCAAGCTTTGCTGTTCCTTATCTACTTTGCTACCTCACATTTTTTCCTATTATCTAACACTGCTTCATATTTACTTCTTTTACATAGCAGCCCTACTTCTGTCTTATTTTAGAATGGCACAAGGGTCTTATTAGGGCTTAACGATAAGCAAAACTGAAAAATTGTTTTAAAGAACATGGTTTCTGGGTCTCATGAAAATGGTATCCTAATCCCTATACCCTTCATGCCTCAAATATATTGCTTTCTTTAGAATGCAAATGCCTTTACTAGAATGCCATATCAACTCAAATCATACCTACAACATTGCTTTTCAGGGTTGGGAGAAGGAGTAGGAAGGCTTCTCAAAACACCCAGGCCACTAGACCCCAAGGGACAAAGATGGAAAGAGAAAGTCACAAAAAGTAGGAATGAAAAATACAATTTAACCCGCAAACTTATAGCTAGCCCAGGGACTATTATTACTCTTTACAAAATGATAAATACAAAAAATTAGAAACACAGACTCCCTCATCAGGGAAGCACATTAAGGCTCTGATTAGTCTGTCAAAAATAAAATCTGTTCAGACTATGGCTTAAAGATTTGGAAGGGTGCCTGCAGCCCATGTATGGCAGCTGAAGTCCATGGGGAGCTCAAATACCAACGGTGCAGATTCAGTACTGAAGATGCAAGCCAGAGGAAAAGATTTATGCAATTTAAGGTGAAAGCAACAAAAATAAACTCCTTTGGAATGAGTGCTTGTGGTCCTTTTAGCTTATAAGTACAAGTATACACACAAATACACATACACACTTGTTGAAATGGCAACAAACGCCAAGTTGGCAGCATATGTTAAAAAAAAAAAAAAGGAAAAATAAATATATAAATAAAAAAAGCCAAGAGGTCAGAGTAAAAAGAATCTTATCCTGAGTGGCCTGGAGATAAAGGCAGATGGAGCACAGCACTACCCAGACTCAGGTGTCTGCTACACAAAAAGTCCAGGGATTATAATGAGCCTCTGGTGAGCACTGCAGCATATGGAACTGTGATCTTATTTAGATTATTTTCCACACTTTTATGTCTTGCTATGACTTGTGCATACTTGCCTATAAATTAGAAGACACTGTTTTAAGATACCTGTGAAATTTAATCAACATGTAATACTCTTATAAGTTACTATGTAACTGCCAGTCAAAACATCCAAAATTATTTATGGAAGCACAAAATAGTATAAAACAATTTTTTTAAATGTGTTATAGGCAGGCATCTGCAATGAAATACAATGATCCTTACTGTATGATTTCAAAGAAGTATGAGAAATTGGGGAAATAAAGCAACCTAAAATGTCACCAGATTATTATCAATATTATTTGGTATATCTACTTTCAGATACTTGACCAGTAAAAGCTAATGGCTGTCAAATACAGTACAGCATTGCATTATATGACATTCTATTAGTTTGATATAAGACTCTTTAAAAGAAGCAATGTCTTAAAAGGTATATTAGTGCAGAAGTAGACAAATATACAAATGAAACAAAAGGAAGCGGAGATAGTTTCAAAATGTTTACTAATTATTTAACAGGCACATTCTTCAAAATGTGAAACTGAATTCCCCTTCCCTCAAGTATGAGTTGGACTTAGTGACCTGGTTCTAGCAAACAACATGTGACATACGTGATGGTATGTGACTTCTGAGGCCAGTTGTAAAAAGAATAGTTTCTTCCAGGCTCTTTCTCCTCTCTCTCAGGTCACTACATTAGGCAAGCAGCTCACCCTGTCATGAGGGAAGCCAGCCCTGGCAGAAGACCATGGAGAGGAAATGAACCAACAGCCAGCACCCACTCACCACCCAGTGAGTGAGCCGCTTTCAAGGCAGATTCTCCAGCCTCAGTTAAGCCTTCTAATGACTGTGGCTAGAGATGAAATCTTAACTTCAATCTTAAGAGAAACACTGATTCTAAACTACAAAGCTTAGCTACTCCTAAATTTCATGACCCATGGAAACTGTGTGGGATAATAAATGTATTAAGCCACTAATTTTGGTGGTTGTTTTGCAGAAATGACTAACACAATACTAAATGCACAAAACGTTCCAAGGACACAAAGAAACTTGGTGTTTGATAAAGTTGACATTCATATTGGGAAGAGAAGGTGAATTAACAAGTTATGTTGAAACAACTAGCTACAGTTTGGAGACGGAATAAAATCAAAGTGGATATTTATTAAATTCATTATAAGAAAACAAATTCCAGATAAGTTAAACATTAAATGTAATAAATAAAAATATAAAAATAATAAAAGAAAACAAAGGCAACAGTCTTTTAAGGGTGGAAAGAGGCCTTTCTGAACATTTTACAAAACCCCAAAAACATAAAAGACAAATACTGATAGATTTTATTACATAAAAATCAAAACATACCATAAATAAGGTTTAAAGACAATCAGTAGGATATAAAAAATTACAACATTCATTAATCGTGAGGGCTCAGTATCTCTAAAATTATACAATTCTTTTTTTTTAATTTTTTTCTTCCCCACACCAACAATTCTTATAAAGTATAAGAAAAAAGACAAAAGTTCTGAGAGAAAGGGAAATAAAATTCATGAAAAGTATTTCACTGAAACAAAATATGGACAGTATACAAAGACATAAAAAGATGTGCAAACACACTAATAACAAAATGAATGTAAATAAAAACAAAGTATCACTGTAGTCTATCAAACTGACAAATATAATATGGTAATATGTACCAAAATGTTACATGAATACACCTGCTGAGGCAGAAACACCACCCCACACATTTCTTTTATGGATGCAAAGATATGATCAAGGATGTATACCATTTTTCAATATACAATTTTTATTGCAGTGAATAACTGAAAACAACCAAATGTCTACAAATATGTAAATAAATTATGGCATGCATACAGTAGAATAATTTGCAATCTTTAAAAAGGACAATATACAGTTATATTGCTTTAGATTCTGTTTCCAAAAAAGTTGGAAGATTGCATGTATAATATGAACCCATTTATGTGAAATTTTATACACACACAGCATTATCCTCATCATCATCCTTATCATCATCATCACCATCATAGAAAGAAGTCAAGTAATAAGAATATGAACCAAAATGATGACAGTATTTATTTGCAATCAAAGGAATTTTACTTTATTTTTTATATTTTTCCGTATTACTTAAATCTTCAGTAATGAGTATTTAGTATCTTTATATACTATAACAAAACTAATATTACAGTCTTTTCTGCTATATTAGATATTTCTTAATGTAAATTAGCTGATATGTAGGAAAATGACATCAGTATTAGGTGAAAGCTGTGCTGGTTCATATACAATTTTCCCCAGTACATGAAGGTTTTGATCTAACCAAGAGCAAGTTTTCTCCCAATTAAAGCAAAAGTCTCATTTGGTGGCTTCAAGACTTTCCACTGTTAAAGGCGGCTGAGAGTACCAACGAAGAAACGCAAAGATATTTTCCCCTGTGTTTAAAATAAAATAAAATCAACAGGTCAATACCCTGGAGCAGATTTTCAACTTTGATGAAATTGGTCTGTATTAGAAGTAGATGACTTTAAGGACCTACAACAAAGGAAGAAAACCAGGATTTCAGGCTAAGATTGATGTGATGCTGGGTGCAAATGTCAGTAGGGATTTAATAGTGCTATTGTTTTTATTATAACTTCTATTTTCTTAGCTCTGTTTGCAAAATTCCACTGGTTTCAAATGATCTGTTCCTAGCCCTGTTTTCTTTAAAGGCCCTAAAATTTTATGGTATAATTTTGTAAAATAAAAAATTTTTCAGGAATGCATATATTTCATTAATAGCAGAAATGCCTCTACTATTCTGAGTAAAATGCAAGAAGGTAGAGAAATGTTTCATACCAAAAAAAAAAAAAAAAAAAAAAAAAAAAAAAAAAAAAAAAAAAAAAAAAAAAAAAAAAAAAAAAAAAAAAAAAAAAAAAAAAAAAAAAAAAAAAAAAA
>PVKP010013019.1:0-36257 GCA_004027715.1 Plecturocebus donacophilus | reverse complement strand
GTGTCTAATGAAAGACATTAAATGCAAGGCAAAACAATCTCATTAATATTTCTTGATTTATACCATACATTTTGATTCTATATATCTAAAGAAATGATCTTTGCCCCATCAGACACTTAAAATCTAAACAAGGCAGTGGATTAAACAGTCATCCACTATGGTGGGGGAGGAAAAGGGACTAATCCAATTAACTTTTGGACACATTATTTGATTACACCCAACCCAAGGGTATATAATCAAATGCTATGGGAGGTATTTGGGCTGGGAAGTTGGTGGGGTGGGGAATGCAAACAATAAGGGAAACAATTCTGAAACTACTTAAGGTACACTGTAGGATTCAGCAAATGAGTTGGGAGAAGAGTGCTGACTGTGGGAAAAGGAGACTTAAATACCCAGGGGGAATCAGGGAAGAATGCTGTGGGGCCCTAGAAGGGAAACCGTAGAAAGAACAATGAATATATCTAGTACTCAAATCTTAAGAGTCTAATACCATTCCCTACTGATTCTGGGGCTAGGGTAGGGAATGTTTAAGGTGAGCCTAAACATTGTCTGTGGCCACTGAGAAGTGCTTAGAAAAAGATGGAAGTACATCTAAAGGACACAAGAGCTTGCTTGGTGATCCCACTGGCTAAATATGAAAAAATTTGACTTATTAAACAAAGCCAGTAATGAGTTTAAATCACTAAAAAAACAACTTTGATTTTGCTAATTTCCTAAAACTGAGCAATACTTAAAAATATGTGTTTTAGCTTCTAAAGGTAAATCAGGTAATTTAACTTCATTTAAGTAATTAATACCATGAAAAAAATGTTACAAACTACTAAGTTAAGTAAAATATGCAATATTGACGGGGGGTTGTTTTTTGTTGTTTGGTTCTTTGGGTTTTTTTGAAACAAGGTCTCCCTCTGTTGCCCACACTGGAGTGCAGTGGCATGATCACAGCTCACTGTAGCCTCAACCTCCTGGACTCAAGTGTTCCTCCCGCCTCTGCCTCCCAATAGCTAGGACTACAGATGCATACCACCAGGCCTGGCTAATTGTTTGTATTTTTCATAGAGATGGGGTCTCACCATGTTGCCCAAGGCTCGTCTCAAACTCCCAAATTCAAGCAATCCACCAGCCTCAGTCTCCCAAAGTGCTGGGATTACAGGCGTGAGCCACCGTGCTCCGCTTAAAATACTGTTTTAAAGTTAAGTCCCCTTTATGATCATTCTCAAAAATATGTTAGACAAGAAATTCCCTTGCAGGCATAAAAAATTTTTTTCAATTTACAAATTATCCTTCTACAATTACTTCCAAATAATAATTGTTGAGCTGAGTTAAAGCTTTTCACTATTCTTTGCGTATTATATCTGCATCTCCAACTGTTAATTGAATTTGAGGTCCACTAGCAAACCAAAAAGCTTATGACTTTGAGGACTATTTAATATGTACAGTGTTTTATTAATTATCATTAGTAGTACTATGATACAGTGGTTATACCCTGTTAAGTTTGTTAAGAAACAGCTGATGTTGAAATTGTCTGGCCCTAAAGGACATGTTGGGAGAAGCAGAGAAATCTTACCAAAAAAAAAAAAAAAATGTGAATCAACATCTCTTTCTTTGGTATTTACTCCATGCACATCAATAAGCATTTATTGGAACAACTGCTACCTGCCAGGCATCATACCGGTTTCTATGAAACTGAAAGAGTAAAGACATTTCTGTGTAGTATCTATATAGATATTGAACATTAAGCATTGTTCTTTGGAATTATTCCAGCCTTGTGAAAAGGCTAAGGGGGCCATAAAAATAAAATGAAGAAAGATGGATTTTATAAAGGATAGAGGCAATTGGGGATGTCACAGAAAGACAAACTACACAGCATTCTATAATCTCTGGTTCTTCTACTTTTAGAGAATGACTCTATCATCCAAACAGCTGCCCAAAGGTCAACATGGTAGTGAGTCAAAGTGACCACTCATAAAAAAAATAGAAATCATCCTTTCTCTTGCTTGAAATCCTTCAATAACGCCTCATTTTCTACAGCATAGTATCAAACTGCTTAGATTTAGCATACAAAGCTAATTATGATTAGATTCCTAGTCTTATCACTTTCACTCTTTTTTCTGAGACAGAGTCTCACTCTGTCACCCAGGCTGGAGTGCAGTGGTGCAATCTCAGCTCACTGCATCCTCTGCCTCCCAGGCTCAAGCAATCCTCCTACTTCAGCCTCCCAAGTAGCGGGAACCACAGGCATGTGCCACCACACCTGGCTAATTTTTTTATTTTTTGTGGAGATGGAGTCTCACCATGTTGCCCAGGTTAGTCTCAAACTCCTGAGCTCAAGTGATCCACACACCTTCCCTAAGTGCTGGGATTACAGGTGTGAACCACCACGCCAGACCAGTTTCTGTCTTTCACAGTACATCATGCTTCAACCAAACCCAGCTCCATACAATTTCTAGAATATGCCATACTTTTACTTGTCTCTGGGCCCTTATACATCTCTCCCTTCTGTCTACATCACTCCTCCCACCTTTCTTTGTTTTGGCCAGCTCTAACCCATACTTCATGTTAGCTTAAATGTCCACATCAGGAAATCCACTCTGACTCTCCAAATCTGACTGATTCCCTTCCTATGTGTTCCCATAAAACTCTATCCTTCCCATAATCATGAAATGCTAGCACGGCATTTATCACAACTGATTTTCTCATCTTTACCCCTAATCAGCTGTGATTTCTGTGAGGGCAGAAACACTTGTTCAATGCTGTACTTCAGTGCCTTGCACTTAAGTACTCAGTGTTCAACACAGTTTCACTGAAGAAATTAATAAACCACTTAGCTGTCCATATAAACTACATCATTCTAAGAATGTGATATTAAGTTCTGGAGGCCTAGATTGAACAGCACTGTACAAACACATGCCATAAATTGTGTGTGTGTGTGTTGTATATGTGCACACAAATAATTATCTCCATCTCTTACCTGATAGTTTTACTTGACAATCGAAGATATTTATGGAGAAAGTTATTTTTTAAATAAATTATACTTATGCCTTAAGTATAAATATACACAGAAAAAAATAAGTGCACTAGGCACAGTGGCTCATGCCTGTAATCCCAGCCCTTTAGGAGGCCAAGGCAGGAGGATCACTTGAGCTCAAGAGTTTGAAACCAACCTGAGCAGCACAGAGAGACCCTGTCTCTACAAAAACAAACAAACAAACAAAAATTAATGTAGCCAGGCATGCTGGCACATGCCTGTGCTCCCAGCTACTCAGGAGGCTGAAGTGAAAGGATCTTTTGAGCCAAGGAGATCGAGACTGCAGTGAGCTTTGATCACACCATTGCACTCCAGCCTGGGTGACAGAGCCATGAAACCCTGGCTCATTAAAAAAAAAAAAGAAAAAGGTCAGGTGCGTTGGCTCAGATCTGTAATCCCAGCACTTTGGGAGGCTGAGGTGGGCAAATCATGAGGTCAGGAGTTCAAGGGCAGCCTGGCCAACATGGTGAAACCCCACCTCTACTAAATATACAAAAATTAGCCAGGTGTGGTGGCACATGTCTGTAATCCCAACTACTCAGGAGGCTGAGGCAGGAGAATAGCTTGAACCTGGGAGGCAGAGGTTGCAGTGAGCTGAGATCATGCCACTGCACTCCAGCCTTGGCGACAGGAGACTCCATCTCCAAAAAAAAAAAGAAAACAAAAACAGAACATATGTAGATTATTACATATATCTGTATATTGAACTTCAGAAAGAGGTGTGTGTGTGTGTGTGTGTGTGTGTGTGCCTGCATGTGTGTGTTTCTTCGATAAATCATAGCACATTTTTATCCAAAGGCAGTAAAGATGAATAAGAAGGATCAAGTAACCTTCATAACTCACTCAACTATAAGGCATTAAGAATTTTTTCCCAATTAACAGCTGATTTTTAGGAAATGTTTAGTAAGATTTCCCTTAAAAGCAATATTTTTCAGTCTGTGCTCCATGGTCTCCTAATGATTCCCAGGAGTCTTGAGGGTTGGGGGGAGCAGGTGCTAAATGAACAGAGTTCTTAGCCTGCCTCAGTAAGAGCCACTCTGCTTTTATCTCCTTCTTTTTTTTTTTAATAATGGAATTTCAAGCAAGATTTTCTTTGAAGAAGGGTTCACTACCTTAAAATAAGAATAAAAGAAAAAAAGAAAAAGGTTAAAAAACACTGCCTTAAAGAATCAGCAGTGGATTGAGGTTTGTACTATATAATTCAAGCTCTAATGTATTTCATATTTCTTGGTTAGCCTAAATTCAACTGTCACGTTTATAGGCCTTTCTTTGTGCTAAAATGAGAAATACCATTTGAATACAGAAATATCCAGGTAGAGGAAAAACAAAATGTGTTTTTGAGAAGTATATTTATTCTCTGATGCAGCTATTTCTCAATTTATTTATCTTGTTATTTTTAATGGCATTATTTATGTACCAACCTTAAAGTTAACGATTCGTAACATAGAACACCAAAATAATCTAATTGAACAACAGAAGCCCACTGTAAATGCCAGCTGCTGCTATGTTTCATATACTGTAAACAAATACTCTATCTCACTTTAATAGTTTCTTAGTAGAAAGATCACCTTAAAGAGAAATATCCACCAAACTCATATTTAACTAGCAATTTTAGCTATTTTGCCAATCAAGAAATAAAAGGGGCTCAGAGTAACTGAAACTGGGTGTGCTCCATCATAAAACATCCAGAAGACCAGAGGGGTGAATTTGACCTGCCAATAAACACACTGAAGAGTGATAAGCAAAAATGGTCTTCTTGCAACAGAAACAGACCAAAAATGGTCTTCTTGCAACCTTGCTAACCTGTACACAACATTGGGCAATTGTGGAATGGCGCTTGACTGGAAGTCAGGGAAACACTTGCAATCAAGTCCCAGCTCTGTAACTTAACAAGTTATATGATCCCAAAACCTTTAGAGCTAAACACATAAAATTATTCACAAGGCCTAATAAGGTGAGAAGCAACCAAATTAATTTTCCTCTCTCTGGGAAACCCTATATTAGCACTGTAACCTACAGGGCTCTCTTCCACTTCCAAACTCCTCTGGCATTCACTAGCCACACCTTTATTTGCCACCCAAGAGTGTTAGTTACCGTTTTATAGGTAACTCCCCAACCAAGTTGTAAGCCCCTAAAGGGTATAGGCCATGTCTCACTCCTTTCTATACATTCTGAAGTTCTTAGAATTTTGCTAAGCATTTGCAGATGCTAAATAAATATATCTTGACTGCTTATTTAATTGTAGATATGGTTTATATTACCACCCATTTATAATGTTGATATTTTCATATGGTTATGTCAGATATTACACTCTTTAAATGCCAGTCAGAAGAGTAAGGGAGAAAATAAGTGGCCAGATCAGACTGTATTGAGTGCCATGGAACCCATCTGATATTACCTCTCCATGCATGTGTCCCTCCCAAAGAACTGAGTGTCCACTCTGTACTAGGAGTACATGTTTTCTGTTCCTGCTATGCTTTGTAGCAAGTCAGAAATAAGATTTGGATTCGAGTCTTAGCTATGCCAATAAGTAAGCAATTCATTTCATCTATTTGAATAGACGACCTTACCTCCAACTATCTATGATTCTAACTTCAGGCCTTTACCCTCCAATATCAGAATGGCCCCTCCCTCACAGTACTAACACTATCTTTTATGATATGTCCCATCATCATCATCACTACGCCCATGTTCAAAGACCATTTTTGACTCCTGCTACAAAGTCAACATACTCATGAAATTATTTACACTTCTAATGATAACACTTCTAACTGTCTGATCTTTACTTCATAACTGTTTTCATTTAATAAACACAAGTCAGGTGGGTAGTTGGGTAACAGGGGAAAAGACACTCATTTAGGGAAGCTTCTAATATATTACTGTTTTCAGCAGCAAAGATAAGTTAGGGCTCCATTTGCAAAAAGGCACCAATAATAGTAAATGAAACTAAATTATTTTTATACCAGTCACCAGAAAGGTTGTTTTCACCTTAATCAACAGCTCAGTAGCCTTGAGACTAATCTCCTTATCTCTACCATTTTATAAGAAACTTATGAACAGAGTTCTGAGCCTGCCTCAATCAGAGCCACTCTGCTTTTATCTCTTTTTTTTTTAAATAATGGAATTCCAAGCAAATATCAATTAATGTTGATGTTTCATCAACATCAAATGATATTAGGGAGTTTTACAATGACTGTGACAATAAATGTCTTAGAAAGAAAATTCAATAACAATTTTTATAGGCTTTAGGGAATATATGAGCTAGATAAAAATATATGGGCCATATAGAGATTTGATGCAATTTAAATTAATATCTACCAGTTTTGAATAATAAAGTTTCTCAGAACCTAATGTAGCTTTGTTCTGCAAAAAAGGACTAGGTATATCACCTAAAAAACCTGTCCCTAACCAACTGTTATCCAAGTAATTAAAAAGAAAAGTGGCAATTTCGCCTCTTCATACGTTAAGCAAAACCAACCATAATAAAATCCCTCATGAAAGGTGAGTTTTAAAAATAAAAGTGAGATGTAGGTAACATAACCCTCAAGTAAATACTTAAAAGGTTATTTTTCCTCAGCCAAAATTATATCAACATTTTCCTACATTTTGGATATTAACCTCAGTACAAACATTAGATGACTATCAAATATAAAATATAAAAATATTTGGCTAATGGTATAGTGAGGTTTTGTTTCATTTTAAATAAAGATAAGAGTGATTAGCCAGTCACAAAAATCAGTCAATATTACTCCTCCATAAATTATGATAAAAATCTACAAACTCTACATGAAGCATTAATTGGGAAAAGAAAAAAAAACTAAATATTTTTATTGTGAAACTAATAAAATAAAATCTCAGCTCATAGAGAATATTCATTTTGTGTCGGTTAAAACTTTATATCACTGTATTAAACATAGTAATATTAAAAATTGTGTTATTTTAACCTCATTTAATCTTCACATTAACCTTATTTTTATCCCCACTTTAAAAGCTATAAACTGATGCTCAGAGAGCTTAAAAAATCTTCCCAGGCTCAAAGAGACAGTAAATAGCAGAGCTGAATCCAGATTATTTATCTGTGTAACCTATGTATTTAAGCACTACGCTACACTGCCTCCAGTTATTCACAACTCCCAGTAAATATTCAACACTCCCAATAAAACACAGGGCATGATGAGTTATTGATTTCATAACTGCTACTGCAGCATTCCGATATTACTTATTTCGAAAAGCGTTCTGAATACTCAATTAATTCACTCCACTATGTAAAAGGTAAAGGTTCAAGTCTCATTCAAATGGAGAAGGGGTAGAAAAGGAAGAAAAGTACTAAGTCTATATGCAACATCGATTAATAAAAAATATCAGCGTTGTCTTTAAACTTCACAATTATTAAAGATCCTTATTATTCTGCTGTCCTTTTAGCACTCTCAATTGCCTCTCAGAATTTGAAATTTCACTGCTGAAACAAAAGAAAGATAAAATATATGTGCATTCCAAAAAATCGTGCCCTTTTGCAATTTATCTTCTACATTTCTTACCTGGATCTTCTAAAACTCAACTAGAAGCTAAAGCAATCCAACTGTATATATAAAATGTAAAACTGGAAATGCCAGAAAATCAATATGACCTTTCAAATATAACATTTTCCACAATCATTTAGTTAATATTAGGAAAACATTTTACAGTATTTAAAGCATAATCTTTACGTGTAATACTTTCAGCAAATAGAAAAGCAAATACAGAACAAAATCAACCACATTTTTAAACCAAAACTGCAATTAATTTTAAACTACTACTTTTTCTGTAGTCTGTTATCTACCTATTAAAACATTCATAATCATATTAGTGTGCTCTACTTTTCAAATACAAAGCTGATGTTAACCAGTGCACTAACCTAGTCACCTCCTGTAACTGATGGGAACTACTAGTAGAACAAACACTTTCCCTGACCCCAATTTCCCTATGTTAGTTTGCTTAGGAACAAAAATAAGTGTTGAGCAAAGAGATGGGATAAGGCTTCTCTGTAAGCAAACAAGACCATTCTTGATTAATCTCCAATGTAATGGCCTCAACAGCACAGCTTCTAACCAACCAGACTCCTCTGGCTTCTAACCAACCAGACTCCTCAGTCAAAAATATTCTAAACAGATAAAAATTAGCTAGAAGATTATATTACCCGAAAATTAAATTTTATGTGAGAGCAAATGTATAGCCTTTTATCTTCTGATCCAGCAAATGTATAACCTTTTATCTTCTGATCCAGTCATATCTTGGTTAAAAGCAAAAGATATGCAAATCAATGCTAATAGGATGTCAGATTTTGCAAAAAAGAATCACACTACAGATAAACTACTACTCAAAATTCTTTTTATACCATAATCAAACAGCAATCCTTAAGAATATACCTTTCATTCCCCCTTTGACTATACTAAGTATTTCCAAAAGAAGCTGAACAGAAAATACTTTTCTTCAGACTTTTTTCTGCAAATCTCCTAGCAGGAGAGAAAAATTAGCAAAACAAATGAACCCAAAATCATTAAAAGGTGTGGACAGTGTAAATCTTCTAGCTTTAATACCTGAGAACTAGGAAGAAAAAGAGATCAAAGAAATAAAGTGAGCAACCTAATACCTGGCTGAAGGACAAATTCTATCCTTAAAATTAAGTATGGCTCCTATTGACTCTATGAATTCAGTTCATATTTCTTTAATGCAAAGAGGGAAAGAGCAAAGTTACAGAATGAAGAGATAAAAATGTAAAACATCAACAAAGTAACTAAATTGGATACCTCACCTATCACAGAGAAAATCAACAAGGCCTAGTGAATTTATATGTACACATTTATTTATGGAAGAACTTTGGAACAATATGTCTTCCGCTTCTTGTATTCTAGACATGTTCTATTCCATTGACTAGGAAAAATTGAAAAGGTGGCCTTTGTGGCAGAGGACAAACAGAACTCAGACTTACTGTAACAGAGCAGCAAAACAAGGTGAGAGAAAAGCAGTTAAGGAGGGGAGGTTTACATCCAGCATATTTAAAAAATGTATATTGGCCTTTTTTTTCCATGGAGGGAGAAACGTAACTGGCTACCCTAAGAATGAAACAGAATCAGCATGGCAAGAAACAAAACCAGAGGAAAATTAAAGGGTCCCTGAGAATGGTTTACACCCCAAACAAAACAAGACTGAGACAAATTAAAGCAGAAAAAAGACCAAAAAACCCCAACTAAGACAAAAACCCCAATCTTCTCTCCTGCATTGAGAGAAGTAGAATAAGACAACATCAAGAACAAAATATCTGCATCCAGAAGTCAGGCTCACATACATACATACTATAGAGCAGGAGAACAAAAGGATAACATATTTTACAATATTAAAACTAATATAATTATTATATATTTTTAAATATTAATTTTTAAAAAAAGAGAGAGAACAAGTTGATCAGCTCTGCCGATAGAAGCTTCCAAAAAACTCCATAGGAGTCAACCTAATGGAAGTGAGACAGAATTTCACGGGTGCTTTGATATGCATTTCCCTAATGATTAATGATATTAAACACTTTTTCATGCCCTTATTGGCCATTTGTACATTTTCTTTGGAAAAATGTCAATTCAAACTCTTTGCCCATGTTTTAATAAGGTTGTTTTTTCTTACTGAGATGTTTGGACTTTTTTGACACTGAGTCTCACTCTGTCGCTCAGCTGGAGTGCAGGGTGCAATCTCGGCTCACAGCAAGCAACCGCTTGACTTCCAGGTTCAAGTAATGATCCTGCCTCAGCCTCCTGAGTAGCTGGAATTACAGGCATGCGCCACCACGCCCAGCTAACTTTTCATATTTTCAGTAGAGACAGGGTTTCACCATGTTGGCCAGGCTGGTCTTCAACTCCTGACCTCAGGTGATCAACTTACCCTGACCCCCAAACTATATACTGTGGATAGCAACCCCTTATCAGATACATGAACCACAGAATTCTTTTTTTATTCACTTTTCTATTCCCTCATTTCTCAGATTTGGCTATATGTAATGCAGAAGTACATTTTGAGTTGAATATACTTCTTCCTTGTTTTTTTCACCTAATACAAAAATTATAATACTCAAGAGGAATACAGTGGAAAATAACCTCCATCCCTGTTCTTCAGCTACCAAGTTCCAATCCCCAGAGGTACTTTCCATCTTCTTATAATTCCCTCCAAAAATATTCTATGCATATATAAAAAAATACATTTCTTAAGTCTCCTCCAAAATAATCTATCCATTGTTCTGCACTTTACGTTTCTGACTTACTATATCTTGAAGATTATTACATTTCAGTATATATAAACTGCCTTATTATTTTTAACAACACAAATATTTCATTATATATACTTTAATTTATTGATCCAGTCCCCTAAGGATGGGCATTTAAGTTGCTTCCAGTTATTGCCAAGAATATCCTTAAATATATATTATTTCACACAATTACAGAATCTATAGGATACATTCTAGTAGAAAACTCAAATGTTACATATATTTCAAATTTTCCAAACTGATCTCAATGAAAATTGTACAAATCCATACTCCTATTAGCAATGATCACATCTGTCCAGTTCCCTACACCCTCAATGACACACTGTGTTTTCATATTTGTTTCTTTGCCAATTAGGTTTTAAAAATGGCATCTAAGTTTTAATTTTGCATTTCTCTTATAATGAACTGTTAATATTATTAGTATCTTTGTCCATTTTTTTCCTGCCCCCTCCCCCCACCCTTTGTCCATTTTTCTATCTAATTGTTTGTCTTCTCATTGAGTTGTTAGTGTCCTTTATATATTTATGAAATCAGCTCTTTTCCTATGATATGAATTACAAATATTTTTTCCTAGTTTTTGTTTTTTGATATACTCTATTTTCTTAATTCTTAAATTTAGGAAAAAAGGTACTCCCACTATGTCTTTGTTCAAACTATATCTCTTATTTTGAATGTTCTTCCCTTCCTTCAAAGGTCAATTCAAGTAGAGTCTCTGTTGTCTCCCTAATCACTCAAGATCACCTTGATTCAAAAACTATTTAGGGAGGGCCTACTACATTACATCAAAGTAGACAAATAAGGACATTCAGTGAATTTTGTGATATGTTAGCACACGGCAAGGAAAATTGATAAAGGCCTCTAAATACCTAAATTGTATCTGAAAAAATAAGAAGATATAATCCAAATTTTAAAAATAAAACAAAGGCCCAGGTAACAAGAACTAATTGTCTATAAATTAGTCTCATTGGAGTACAGAGTGCTAATGTTGGAGTGAAAAAGAGAAAAAGCTGAAGAGGCAAGCAGGGCCAGAGAGTGTAAGTCTTTTAGGCAAATTTAATTAAGTTTTCTTAACCTAAGGGAGGGCCACTAGAAGACACAGAACCATTTTAAGCAGTAGAGTGCTAGTCAGAGAAGAATTTTACAAAGACTGCTGATTGCAGTCTTAAATTTAACCAGCACTTCAGTGGGCAGACTTGAAATTGATCCAAATATTAAATATACTCTTATTTATTCAATACGTGAACTTTAAACCACTATGGCATAGAATGCTACAGAAAGGTGAAATAAGGTAATGTGCTGCTCTACTCCTCTGACTAAGGGCTTGAAACTATTACTGTGCAAGTCAACTTTAAACAACAAGACAATCAGACCAAGTTAAAGATGAGACCTCTAATAATAAAAAATCATAGCTAACTTTGCACAGTGGCAGTATCGTAGCCAATGAGGTTTATCTGAGGAGTGATTATTGCTAATTGAAAACTTTTCCCAATACCCCACCATGACGACTTGAAAGGTAGTCGGCACTGGCAATTTTTGGCAGTCTCTATGGGAACTGAATTTTTTTTTAAAAAATCATAGCTGACTCACCACTTTATCATAAAATACAAAATGGAACAGCATAGGCCCAAATTCATGCAGTTCACTCAACAACTTTACTCTTACTTCTCCATTTTATGCTAAACAAATTGTCATACCCCTTTTTTATCCTGCTTTTTTGCCCTTTTTTTTTTTTTTGAGACAGGTCTTGTTCTGTCACCCAAGCTGGAGTGCAGACGTGTGATTATAGCTCACTGCAGCCTCAAACTCCTGGACTCAAGCAATCCACCTGCCTCAGCCTCCCAAGTAGCTGGGACTGCCCAGGGGCATTGCCATGCCAGGCTTTTTGTGTGTGTGTGTGTGTGTGTGTGTGTGTGTGTGAGACAGGATCTTACTCTGTTGCTCAGGCTGGAGTACAGTGGCATGATCATAGCTCACTCCAATCTCTGTCTCCCAGTCTCAAACACTCCTCTCACCTTAGCCTCCTAAGGAGCTGGGACCAGAGGCACATACATGTCACCAAGTCCAACTAATTTTTTGTATTTTTGGTAAAGACGGGGTTTCACCATGTTGTCCAGGTTGGTCTCGAACTCCTGGATTCAAGCGATCCTCCTGCCTCAGCCTCACAAAGTGCTGGGATTACAGGTGTGAGCCACTGCACCAGGCCTATCCTAATTTCAAGAGATGAGATTAAATATCCAAAAAGAATTCATGAAATGGTAACCATTGAGTTTCCCCACATTTAGCCTCAGTAGTGAGAAACCAGTTTCAGGGAGAGAATATTATCTATCTTGTCACCCAATTCAGTCCTCTAAACTGACCTTCTATGTGCCTGCTCCAAAAAGAAAAAAGTTGTTCCAAACAAATACATTTAAAAACTAAAGTATGTTTGATAGCATGCTTCTATAGAATGTTCTTAAATTTTTATTCTCCCCATTCTAAATATCATAAATCAGATAACACCTAACAGGAATTGTCTGTACTCTTTCTTACTTGCTGGTGACAATTCCTTTTTGATTCCCCATGTCTACTTTTAGGGGTTAGTGGTTGAACAGTCATTCTTAGATCTTTTGTCATAGGATATTCCACCATTCTGTCTTTAGATATATGATACATTTTGAAGTTAACGGAAGAAAGTTACTTAAATTAGTATAAATACAAAAAAGTTGACATTACACTATAATAAGCATGTCAATGGTACTAACATGAGATGACAATTACACCTTTATTTTGAAGTAAATACCATCAACCATTCTCAAACTCAGAAGTGTCCAAATTTTAATTGATTATCATGTCACCATTTTTCTCTAAGTATTTTAAACTATAGGGACATTTTGATTGAAACTAGAATTGTATTTAATATATCACCTCCCTCAGGAATTTAACTTTACAAGGCTATTTCTGTTCTCTTCCCAAGAATCTTTCTAATTCCACGTTGCCCTCATGCCTTAACCCATACAGAGACTGGTCAAAAGTGCTTTAGAATCTAGAGTTTTCTTCCTACAGTTAGGAAATTATGTGTCTCTGACACTATACAAAAACGTGACAATATAATTCATGCTTTTGGAAGGAAGATTAACATCTCAAGCTGACAACTAGGTAATAATATGATTAAGTGCTGGTTGGGTGCAGTGGCTCACGCCTGTAATACTAGCACTTTGGGAGGCCAAGGGAGGCAAATCACGAGGTCAGGAGATGGAGACCATCCTGACAAACACGGTGAAACTCCATCTCTACTAAAAATGCAAAAATTAGCAGGGCGTGATGGCGGGTGCCTGTAATCCCAGATACTAGGGAGGCTGAGGCAGGAAAATCACTTCAACCTGGGAGGCGGAGGTTGCAGTGAAGCAAGATCACGCCACTGGACTCCAGAGCAAGACTCCATGTCAAAAAAATTTTTTTAATTTTTTAAAATAAGATTAAGAGCCAAGCACACAAGGAGAATATCCCAAAGTACGTATCTTTCACAAGAAGACAAAAGAAGGCTTACGAAATCAGACATTTTCAGCAAAGAATGCAGGGTTTTTTTTCTCAGATGCTGTAAATAACCATCTTTTCAGCAGTAATGACTTGTTAGCCCCAAATCATTATCTCCCGTCTTTACTCCTAATCTACAAAACAAAAAAATTTAAGTCTATGATGGTAACCAATTCTGACTCATCAACCAAACAATCCCTCACTTTTCTTTTTAATGAGTTTAAATTCACAAAGGATTCTTACAAACAGCTTATAAAGTCCTCAAAAATAACCTATGAAGTATGTGTTACCTCCATTTTCCCTGAAGGAAAATGAAGTTCAGAGACAAAAAGTGACTTGTTAATGTTCACATAGGTAATAACAAACCTAGCACCTGAATAAAGATCTTCATACCCCTAGTACATATCCTTTTCACTATATATCATCACTTTAACATCCAGATATTTATATTTAAAGCCGATTTTTTAAGTTTTAATATCGAGGTTTTAACTGAATGTTTACAGTATTGACATAATGTAGCCATATACACCACACAGGTCTCAAACAATCTTCTAACCTGTTGTCATAATCCACATATTCAGACTACAGTATATCTCTTACACATGAGAAATAGTGAGGCTCTGGCCAGGTGCGGTGGCTCACACCAGTAATCCCAGCACTTTGGGAGGCCAAGGCAAGTGGATCACCTGGGAGTTCAAGACCAGCCTGGCCAACATGGTGAGACCCCATCTCTACTAAAAATACAAAATTTAGCCAGACATGGTAACACACGTCTATAATCCCAGCTACTTGGGAGGCTGAAGCACGAAAATCACTTGAACTTGGGAGGCAGAAGTTGTAGTGAACCGAGATCATGTCACTGTACTCCAGCCTGGGCGACCAAGCAAGATGCCGTCTCAAAAAAAAAAAAAAAAAAAAAATAGTGAGATTCATAAAAAGCACAAGCTAACTCGTTTATAAAGTGCTTCAAACTGTCCTCACATAATAACAGTGCTAAATAGTTATTAATGTTTAACAAAACTAAATAACTATTCAGTATTTAAATCTGACAAAAAAAAGAAAAAAAAAAACTCTCATTCAAGCAACTATTAAACAAATAAGCTCTTGGAAAAATACCAAAGATCCTTTGTAAATAATCTGCTCTACCAGGAAAACTAAAAATAAAGGCCGAAAAGGCTACATACTATATGATGTACTATATGATTCTAACTCTATGACATTCTGGAGAAGGCAAAATCACTGGAGACAGTGAAAAGATCAGAAGTTACCAGAGTTTAGGGAAGGGAGGGATGAAAAAGCAGAACCCAAGATTTTTAGGTGGTGAAAACACTCTGTATACTGTAAGGGTATATACATGGCATTATACATTTGTCCAAACCCACAAAATGTACTACACCAAGAATGAACCCTAATGTAAACTATGAACTTTGGGTGATAATGATTTGTCCATGTAGGCCCATCAATTGTAGCAAATGTACCATTCTGGTGGGGGATGTTGATCACACTGGGGAGACTATGTAGGTGTGAGGGCAGGAAGTAAATGGGAAATCTCTGTACCTTCCATTCAATTTTACTGTGAATCAAAAATGATCCTAAAAAAATAGTCTATTTTAAACAAACAAATAAGGCAAAATATCTGTGGCAACATTAATCTTCTCCTATCAGTTATTACTTCACAGGTCCTCTGTTACCTATTTAGTAAAAAGCATCCTTGGCCACCAATCCTAACCTGCTGCACAGCTCTTATTTATGCACACATTGCTCCTCACAATATCTGCTCTTCCCCCTGTAGCCTACTTATCCTCTAACGGTCATCAGGATACTGAGTTCAAAGATGGGGAAGGAGTCAGGTACAAACAAGAGATGGAGAAGGCAGGTAGTGGGGCTAAGGAAGCAAAGAACTCGTAAAAGAGGGAAGTCAGCAGATAAATCTGTAGGAGAAAAATATGCAACAAGAAAAAAGAATCCTGAGTTGATACAAATTTGTTTATTGGTCTATACAATGGGAAAATCATATGAAATGAAATTATCCTAAAATATAAAACGTGATGACATTACAAACAATTTCCTTCTTTAAAAAGTCTCTGCTGTACACAATTCCAAAACTAGAACTTGATAATGTGTTTACAATGTGTCCTCCAGCTACAAGCAAGATAATTTTTCAAAAGTTGACTGTAAATGCTACATTTTTCAACAGAAAGATATATAAAAGTGTGTGTCACCGTGCCATTTAAAAAGACCTATGTCTTAGAATAAACTTGGAAAAAAGTACAAATATTAAATTTTTATGATTTATTACCTGAAAGTTGTGCACTTTTATATTCTGGGTACTCTTAATCTAAGAAGTCAAGAACATACTATGTGTTACCAAACTGAGCAGGAGTTCAATGAGATTCTGAAAGTCATACCTAAGATAACATGTATTGCCAAAAACATACTATGTGTTTAGTAACAAACAGTATGTTAGGTATGACTGTTAGGGGTGTGTGTGTTTAGTCACTTGCTTGCTTTGGTCATCAGTGAGGAAGCCAGGCTAAGCATCTAACAGTCCAAATATATGAGTCATTTAGGAGAGGCAAAGGGCTCCAGTGGTAAATCAGGGACCCATGAGACAGGCCCAAAGATGGTTCTGGCGGGATCCACCACCACCATCACTATCACCTCAGCAAATACGACCTTCCTCATCTGAACTTTCAGAGAAGCATAAAGGCTAGACTTCTGCCAACAGTCCAATTCTGCCAGCAGTCCAGTTCTGCAAGCAGTCCAGTTCAGTAAGCACCCGTGAAATACAAAGCATTAGGTTAAAGGTGCTGGAAGACACCGAGTGGGAGGAACTGTAGTCCCTACTACCTTAAGAATTTTCTAATCAAAAATACGGTAAGACTATAATCCAGGCAAGGCAGAGCAAGTACTAAAAGAGAAATACAAAGAACCAGACATTCAGAGGTTTCCTCAAGGAGGTAGGTGCTCTGGAACGAAACTTGAGGCTATTCTCAGATGACCAACAAGTTCATGCTATAGTCACTGCTCTTGTTTGTAATTTTCTCCCATTCAATGTACTACTTCTACACCAGAGATATGATAAACTTAAAAAAATGCCTTTTTGTTCCAGCTGATTATTAAAGAAGGAGACTTCTTGAATATAAAGTAAAATATAAGATAAAGATATAATGTAATTTTAAAGAAGAAAGCAGGAAAGGATTTGGAACAAAATGTGTCATAATGCCAACATGGCACAAAGTAAAATAATTCAACTTCCAATCAGTTTTATTGGTCAAAAAGAATAGTATCACTTTTTTTTTTTTTAAAGTTTTTGAGATGGAGTCTCACTCTGTAGCCCAGACTGGAGTGCAGTGGTACAATCTCTGCTCACTGCAACTTCCACCTCTAGGGTTCAAGAGATCCTCCTGCCTCAGCCTCCTGAGTAGCTGGGATTACAGGGACGCACCACCATGCTCAGCTAATTTTTGTATTTTTAGTAAAGACAGAGTTTTACCATGTTGGCCAAGCTATTCTCAAACTCCTTACCTCAGTGATCCACTCACCTCAGTCTCCCAAAGTGCTGGGATTACAGCACTTTGAGCCACTACGCCTGGCCAAGAATAGTATCACTTCCATAACACATTTATATGCTGCTTTAACAGTTCACAAAGTACTCTCACATAAATGTTTACAATGAAACCCAAAGCAATCCTATGTCAGGTAGAGACTGTTACCCTCAGGTAGCCTACCTTCACAAGACAGTCTGCAATGATCCTTGCCTTATGTCCTTGTGTAACTCCCTCCCATACTGAATCAGGGCTGGTCTGTGGGACCAATTGAATACATCTGAAATGATGGTGTATGACTTCATAAAAGGCCTACGACATCATAAAAGGCACTGCAGTGTCCACTTCAGTGGATCTCAGGAAAGTCAGCTGCCATCTCATGAGAACAGCCCCAAGGCAACCCCATTATGGAAAGGAACCAACCTGCCAACACCAACTAGCCAGCCATGTGAGTGAGCCACCTTGGAAATGAATCGTTTAGCTCCGGTGATGCTTCTATAAAACTGCCACTCCTGCTGATATCTGACAGCAGCCTCCAGAAACCCAAGTAATGCCCCTCAAATTGCTGACCCACAGCAACCATGAGATGACAATTACTGTTGTTTTCAGCCACTAGGTTTTTCATACGTTATAAAACAACAGAGAACCCAATTTTACATATGAGCCTCAGGGAGCTTAATTCACCTACTATCGTATAGGAATGAGTAGAGAAAACAGCTCTGGAACCCAGTCTTTAGGTTCAATTTGTCATTAAACAATACCACCTTCTTCTCAACTAAAATAAGGAATAATACCATGAGTATGATCATTCCTATACAATTATGTGACTGACACTAGTATGCCAGGCTTCCTACAGTACAGAGACACAGTATATGTCCCTGTATTCTTAACAAATATAATAATAATCTACAAAATAAGAGAATTTGTGGTGATCCATCGTGCTTTGTGGAGTTCATACTATTTTCTGGAAAATTGCTATTTTTAATGTGCATATCTTAAAAATAAACTCTTAACACTTTTAGAGAATTTTAATACTAAACAATTATAATATTGACACTGAGACTACACACTTAATCTTAATTACAATAAGCATTTGTGTAATTTTAAACAATTAGAATATGTCAGCCAAGAAAGGGTCAACTGCTGTTTCTTTTAAGGTTCTGCTTTTTGGCTTTAAGTCTTCAACCGTGTAGCATTACACAAATGTAGTAAAATATATCATCAAAATTTTCGTGATGGTAAAATATTAAATCAAAGTCCATAAAGTAGTTACTATCTTACAAAACAATGTAACCAGCTCTTAGCCTGTCCACTTCTGGAAATGGTCAAGAGAATATTTTTTTGTTATAATCACATCTGCATATAATGTTCCTTCACACAAATCTCCTCTTTTGACCCATATAACTTTGCAAAACAAGTAGGCAAGACAGGTATACTACCATTCTATTTTTCAATTATGGCCTTAGAGACCTCTGAGTAACTTAAGATACAACTATTAAAAGGAATTACAAGAATCTAATCTACAATTTTTTAGCTCCAAATCCCAGCCTTTTCTTCTAAGCCATGTTTTAGCCCAGTAGTTCTCCACCCTGACTGCCATGAGGACAACTAAGATGCTTTGAAAATATCAATTCCTGAACCTCATCCCCCAAATACTGTGATTTAATTGCACTCATTTGTGTTAGCTGTCTAATATATAATAAACCAGTGTTGGTAAATTCACAGAAAGTTTATACCACAAAGGGAGAAAATGCTGACATGTCTGTATGTAAACTGAAACATCTTAACCGCCGAAGAAATCCTTTAAAGACAAAAATATCCTGCAATAAAATCACGCAGAACAAGAAGAAAGAGGAAATGAGAAACCTAAGCCCCTTCTGCTGCTACCATGGGGCCAATAAGGAATATTTTATTCCCCTAATCTCACTCCCTGAACCTCACCATGCCACATCTCAAACTATAGCTCAGGTATCACCTTCTGTGAGACCTTCAGGATCACACAAAATAATGAAGTCCATTTTCTGCATCTATCCTACCTTGAACTCTACCTCTATCATAGCACATACTGCCCCTCCAAGCATTGCTTGCTTGCTTGCTTGATGTATGTATGTATGTATTTAAGATGGAGTCTTGCTCTGGAGTGCAGTGGCACGATCTCGGCTCATTGCAAACTCTACCTCCCAGGTTCAAGCGATTCTCCTGCCTCAGCCTCCTAAGTACTTGAGATTACAGGTGCATGCCACCATGCCGGGCTAACTTTTGTATTTTTAGTAGAGACGGGGTTTTGCCATGTTGGCCAGGCTTGTCTTCAACTGCTGACCTCTGGTGAACCGCACACATTGGCCTCCCAAAGTGCTGGGATTACAGATGTAAGCGACTATGCCTGGTGTGTTGCTTGATTTATATATCCATTTCTCTCACTGGCCTGAGGGCTCCTTAACCCATTTATGCAAATTTTTTTGTGAAAAATTAGACCTTGGCAATGACCTTCAGGAATAGGATATAAATAACTCCCCTAGCTTAATGTTCCAATAATGAAGCACTAGGCCTAAATGCATTAAGATCAGATCCCTGTCTTATATATCCTTCCTGCCATATACATCTGTGTATCCAGGGCCTTGACCATAGTAGATATTAATACGTGTTGGCTAAGGTGAATAATTTTTATATTTGGTATCATTATTTCCCCCATTCTCCTAGCAGATACTCCTGTGAAATTTTTAACTTTTAATGAAGGAAAGTGGAGGTTTTTTCCCCTCACAACTGGATGAGGTTAGAGAATAACGTATGCAAAAAGGCCCTATGTAGTGAGAGCAAGACAGCAGTGAACTGTGGGGCAAGAAACAACAGACAGGACATTGAAAATTCATATCTAACGATTAGAATCAGATTTGAATTTTGCAAGCAGGGAAGGAGTAGGCAAACAAAGAGACAACCTAATCTTCATTCACAAGAAAATATGACAGACAAGGAATCAAGAATACAGGCAACTGTATCATCAACATCTCCCATTCTATGGTGTTTCTAACTCCCAGGATACAAATACATTGTTTCTCTCTCTCAAAAAAAATAAAATCTGAAGCAGTGCTATGATTTCACTATGTATTTGACTTTCTTTTAGATTCCACATGTGAGATAATACAATATTTTTATTTCTGCATTTGGCTTATTTCACTTAGCATAATGCCCTCCAGGTTCACCCATCTTGTGCCAAATGGTACGATCTATTTCTTTTTTAAGGTTAAATAATATTCCATTTTATATATATATATATACATATACATATATATATGCTGCAGTTTATTTTTCTGTTTGTCTTTTGTTGAACAAAAGGTTGTTTCCATACATTCATACCCATCAAGATGGCTACTACCAAATAAAACAAGAGATAAGTGTTGTCGGGGGTGTGGAGAAAAGAAAATCCTTATATACTACTGGCACAACCATTACAGGAAAAGTAGGGAGGTTCCTAAAGAAATTAAAAATAGAACAACCACTACTTCTATTTTATTTCAATTAGCAATCCCTGTTCTATATAAATACCCAAAGAAAATGAAATCACCTTGTAAAGATACCAGTTGGAATTTTTAAAAGCTCTCTAGGGGATTCTAATATATACACACACAGAGATGGAAAATAAAATAGTGATTCTAGGGGAGGGGGAAAGAAATTAAGATGTAGGTCAAAGGACACAAAGTAGCAGCCACGTACAATGAATGAGTTTTGACATCTCATGTACAGCATCACGACTATATAGTACTGTATTGTATTCCTGACTTTTGCTAAATGAGTAGATTTTAGCTATTCTTGTCATACACACAAAAATGGATAACTATGTAAGATGACAGATGTTACTGTGTTTCACTTCAGTAACTATTTTACTATTTATATATATTCCATAACAAGTTATTTTTCTTAAATATACACAATAAAATGTTATAAGTAAATATCCTCACTGAAGAACAATAATCTCTTCAGCTGGATGGATATCTACTCTCCATCCTCATGTGGCCCTTCTCTATCCTCCCCTCCTATTCATTCCTTTACTCACAGCACATCAGCTCTACCTCCACCAGTACAATGAAACCAATGACTTCTAACAGACACTTTACAATCATCATACTTAATGGCCACTCTTCTTCAGCATCTTTACATCTTTCTCTTTCATGGTTTGTCCTTAAAATTTTTATATTCTCTAAGATTTCTTTTCAGCCCTTTTCTCTTCTCTTTCTATACAACTCCTCTAAGCACTTTTATCCATCCCTATGTCTTCAATTACTCTCCAAATGGTAAGAACACACAAATCTGTTTCTCCAGCCTTCACAATCTCTTGTGATGTTCCAGGATCCTATATACAACTGTCTTCTAAACATCTCCCACTTGCCAATGATATTCCCTGCAAGCATGTGAAACAGATCCAAAGTTGAACTCATTCTCTTCCCTCTCATACCTTCTTTCCCTTCTCTTTTCCCACTCACTACCTAGAAACCTAGGAAGCATTCTAACATCCTCACTCTCCCATACCATTTACATTCGAACAGTCACAAAGACCAGCAAATTCTCCCTCATCTTATTTTTCCCAAACATTCTCACTTCTCTATTCCCACTACTTCCACCTTTATCTAAGCTTTCAACCTCTCTTAACCATACTAATGAACTGTCCTTAAAGGCCTCCAGTCTTGCCATGTAGACACACCCAACCCCACTCCACCCTTAATCTACCCAGCACACTGCTTTCAGTGATCTTCCATGACACTCACAATTTGGCTTACTACTATACATGGTATAGGAAGTATACCCTAACTGGCTATCCAGTTTCATCTCCTTTCACTCCTGACCTTGTCCTTCAGACTCTAATATAACTGACCTACATATAATTGCCAGAACACATTATGTTCTCATAATGCCACACAACTACTCATGCTGTTAGCTTTACCTAGAAATGTTTTCTACTGCTTGTCAACATGCCCACCACTCCTACTCAGTTTTCAAGTGTCAGCTAAAACCGTTCCCTGATATTCCAGGCAGAGATCAAGAGCGCTTGCTAGATTTCATTTGCACTTACACCTACCACTGTTATAGTAAATAGCACACTGTACTTGAACTATTGCTCAAGATAGCTGCAGTCCTACTAGACTACAAGATCCTTGGTCAAACACAACAACTTTTCATCTTCATATCCTCATCCCTAGTTTAATTCACACAGTCACTAGTTCCATGTACATTACTAGTTCCATGCAGACAGACAGAATAAAAAAGCGGAGGGGAGGTTAATGAATGAGGTATGGGCCCATGAAAGAACAAGAAAATCAACTGGACTTTGGGTATAGAAAAAAAACCCATCAGATCTTAAGAAAGTACAGAAATCTGTAGTACAGACATCTATTACTATAGTACAGACATCCATTACTAAGTCTCAACCATTAAAAAAAAAAAATAGAAAAACATGGCTGTTCAGGTAGTATGAAGATGATCAAGGAAAAAAACTTATTATTGGACTAAGTAGACATTAAGAAGGTAAGAGTTTCCAATGGAACAGCTGACAAAGATCAACAGAGAAGCCAGAGAAAAAGATGGTTCTTTCTAGGAACCAAGTAATTCATTGACCTAAATTGACGGACTGAACAAAAGACTGGCATCTTTTCGCTCAGTTCACAACCCTTTCTTCTTTGTCATTATTCTGCATGACCCTTTCTGAGTCCCCACTACCAAATCCCCAATTCCATGAGTAATTCCTGTCCATGGAACCACAAGTCCAGGCCAGTGGCTTAGTCTGGATGCAAGTGCAGGGGGTGGGAGGGTGTCTGTATTCTTGTGTCCAGGATTGTGAGGAAAAATTAAAGAACTATTTACTGAAGATTTATTTTATGGCAGATATTGTGCTATGTTACACTCACTCACTGAATTTCACAGTAATCATGAGTAATTATCCCACATACAGAGGAGGAATTTGCGTCCAAGGTCAACAGCTAAGCAATGACAGGGCCCGCCTGAAAACCTAAGAATGACAACCTCCAGAGCTTTTTGTATACCCCTCACTACCTCAAAATGGAGGGAGACATGGTGCAACCAATTCAGGTTAGCACTCAGAAGACATTTGCCTCTAAAACACTATTATATATGTCGATTAGAGTCTACAGTAACACTAATATACAATAGGCACACAATGAGTTTAAAAAGGTTCCCTTAGTACCTATAAAAAATAAGAATTAGATTTCCAGGGGTTCTGAACTAGAAATCTAAATGCTATTTATTCCCGTAAGTACACTGTTAACTTTACAAATAATAGAACTGAAAATGAACTTGTGGGATATAACGGGTTCTTAAGTGATGCTGTTCTTTAAGAATATTTTCTTGCTTCCACAAAAAATATAAAAACCACCAAGGATAGAATGTTTTCACCTTGTTAACTTATAAGAACAATGACACTAGAAGACACCTATGGGAAATGTGCTTATCTAACCAGGTGCTCATTTTCAGTGGGCTGTCATTTGAATAAAACATCATACAAAATCCTACAGACCACAACTTATGACAGAAATGCTACAAACTATAGCAGTACAGTTGATATGCCTATAATCTGCTGACAAACGTACTCCTCAGGAAAGTGAAACCAGATGTCTGGTGTGAAATCAGATGTCTGTGAACTTGTGTTTCTCAGCTTCCAGAGCAGTATTAGATACACTAAATACACAGCTTAGCTGTATATTAAATCCACAACTTGGCAAAATCATGACAGTTTGGACATGAAGCATCAGCATTTTTATTGTAATTCTTAAAACCAAAGACATTTCCGAAATAGAAATCCTAAGTTTAAGTACTCAGCTAAATACAGTAGTATGTCTTTCTCACTTTAAGAATAGTGTCGTGGCTTTTTAAACACATTATAGAAATTCTTTCCCTTCATTTTTCAAGCTGACACACTTTATCTATGGCTGTGGAATGATCTCATAAGGCCACATCAGGTGTCAGTCCTTGTCCCAGAAATTCTAGGATCAGATATACCAGATGATCCCCTGTGAAAAGCAAATCCCAGGTAGGCTTAACAATATGGGAAAGTTAGGTACTATATGGCTTTCCACAATCAAAAGGAAGATCATAAGAAAGTGATGGGTGACCACATAGAGGAACAGGGAGGGAAGTACTTATATGCCAGGCACTATTTTTTCACACATTCTTTTTCATATAGTCTTTGTGCTGTTTTGATGGATAAGAAATCAAGGAACAGAGAAGTTTTAATGGTCCAAAATGACACAGCTAATAAATTAAGAGTCAGAAATCAAGCTCATATTCAAAAAACTGTAAGTCATGCTACTTCTACATGAAGTTTTGGGGTGGAGTGAGGAGTGGTGATAAATAGCCAAGAAGAAGGGGGAAAAAGGAAGAAATTTACAATTTTACCAAATAACAATATACATATAAACATATAATCCACATGTTCCATATACAATATGCAGCTAAGATGTATGTATGTTTAACATATACTTAAGCTGCATATTTAGTGTATGTGTATATGGAACAAAAAGTTGAAGAAATAAATATCAAATTGTTAAGTGGTCACCTTAGAGCGGGCTTATAGGAGACTCATTTTTTGCCTTTTATGTCCCTCCCAGATTTAATTCTAAACAACTTTTTTTGACTTTAACATTACTTTTATAACCATAACAAGACAAGAGAACTATTCTAGCTTAGATTTTTTCAATAAGGTTAAATGCACAGAAACCCATGCAAATTAATGATCTACTTCTGTATTTATTTTTCTAAGTACATCATCCTTTACACTCTCCATGTTTCCTAATATTAGATTCTTCTTATGGAACAATTTAAAAAGTTGTCCTTATCTAATTATTATACTGGTACACTGGAAAATGACTATACCATTATTCACTAGAGGACACAAATCACCAAGGTCAGTCATCCTTGTAAGTTTATTACTGAAAATATTAGAAAGGTAGAATAATTCTCTTCTCCCACAACACTGTATAGACCTGCAGACGACTACGATCAGTAGTACAGGGAAAGTCTTGTACATTAACATGTAACTATTGAGAAAATCCACAAAACAGCTGGTGAAAGGCCTGCCCCAAAACAGCCATCTCCAATACAATCTCATCATTCTCACCACCCTACTTTTACCAAAGTGCTGATAAAAGTGCTCAGCACATGGTAACAAAGAGGGAATTAGCTACTGAATCAATGAAGGAACCCATTATCAATAAACAATCACTTCCTGGTTTTCCATAAAGTAAATTATGTGGTCACCTATCACTTGAGCACAAACAGGCACGTTCAGGACACAGGCAGCCAATATCAGAATAGGCATCATATCACGGAAGGCAATTCTACTTTTCCTGTGTAAGAATACATGAATGTAGTTTACTACATTCCTGCTATAGTTAATATGAACTTCAACTAGTTTAAAATGGTTATTTATATGTGGCATATAGGATGCACAAGTAGCTGTGTTTCATTTCACCGTTCAGGGGAAAGGGAAGCAGTGTGCTAAAGAAGTGAGAGAAAAGTCCCAGAGAAGAACCAATGAAATAGACTACACTGAAAATCACAGTAAACCTCAGAGGACTTCAGCGTCCTTTTTGGCAGCTTTTCAAAAGTGAATGGAATGCCTGCGAAGAGGTACCAAGAGTGAAAGCCCAGAGAAAAAGGCCCAGCCTGGTCATCTTTCTCCCCTCAAAATATCTTCTGTAAACTCAAGAGAAGATCCGAAAGAACTTCAACACTTGTCATCTTGTTATTAACTTTATGCTTCGGCATCCTAAACGATTTTTCCAGGAGGCCCCTTTGAAAACGTACCTATCCCTAGGAGGGTTACTGTTCATTATCAAACAGGACATGGATTCTTTAGTGCTATGATCTCAGGGATTAGTCAAAGCTAGCTAATAAGATAGGGGCCGGAGACAGATAACTAGATGACCAAAGTAAAAACAGGTGAAGGGGAAGGGCAGTTTTCCGTCGGGTCAAGAGACTAAAAGGGATTCACATGCCCAAGCTGTTAAACTCCCAGCCAACTTTAGAGGCGGGTGAGCCTGAAAACAGTCTGGGGCTTGGGGCCTGTGACTGTGAAGGTGGCTCCTCAGTTTCTGATGAAAAGGTACAATCTGGGCTCAAGTTCCCCATGAGCAGTTCTGGATCTAGCCCTTCTCTGTCTCGCTGGCTCTCAGGATAAAGTCCTAGTTCCTTCCACCCCTGACCATTCCTTACTTACCCTTTCTCCCGCTCTTCCTCGGTGAGAAGGGGTAAGTGGTTATTTTGTGCCCTCGCCCAATTTGGCCAAAAGCCTAAAAGTAAAAAACGACAGACAGACACGTGCTTTAAAAGCCTGTTGTTCAAGCCTGAGGCTCTCCCACCACCTGCCCAACACTTCCAGGCAAAATGCAGCCCGCCTCCACGGCGCTCCCTCAAGGCCAGGGACGGGGGACGCCGGACTAGTCCCCTTTGTGAGGACAGAGAAAGGGGGCGCTTTGGGGGTGCAGGCTGGGCGGGGAAGAGTGGGCCAGCTCCGGGCCAAGTGTGCCCTCTCTGGCGCGGGTTTCCCACCCTTAGCCAGTGGGATCAGGAAAAGGACGAGGAAGGGGCGGCCGCTGCACGCGCCTCAGATAAACACGCGCACGCACACATGCTAGCGATCACTCAGGAGTCGCGGCCACGTAACCCTCCGCCTCCCACCAACGCCCGCCCCACCCGGGCCGGGGCCAACTCCCAGGAAAGGTTACCAAGCCCAAGAGACCACCAACGGTCGGAGGCTGCGCACCCGCCCACACCTTCCAGCTTCACAGCCCCCCGCCCGCCGCCGTAAGCCGGGCGCCAGCCCTCCGCACCCGCTGCGCAGATCAGCCCAGGGGAAGTCCCCGCGCAGACCCCGCCCTCCACCGGCGGCAAGCTCCGCCCCGCTTCCCCGGCGCGCGGTGTCCGCACGAAGCTCCGCCTCCGGCGGAAAACTGGCCTTTGGACCGCCCGCCCAGGTCGGGCTCAAAATGCGGCCTGGATCTACAGGAGTCAGAAACAACTATCATTCAGCACGCAATTATTGAGCTCTGGCCCGAAGCTCGGCAACGTACTAACGGGTGAGAGAACAATAAAGAACCGAAAATTCTATGAAACTGTCTTCAGCTCCTCTCCTTGTTTTACAAGTCAGGAAACCGAGAATCCTTACAGTTGATTAAGTGCAAGGCAATAGTGGCAAAGCACCTCACTAGCGCTCTCTGGGCCACTCCTCGTTACATTTTTTTTCTACTCAGGAAAACTATTCTATTTTGCTGCCTCTAGGTAAACCAAAGTGAGTAATACAGGACAGGTGGTTTACTTGAGAGAAACTGGAATTTCATACTGAAGCTTTTGCCCTCAAATGGTACAAAGTTTTAACTGGGTTATTACAGCCTACAAAGAAACCTTCTTATCCATGTTGTTAATTATCCTAATTCAATGTGGCTTAAAATGTTGATGAAAATACCCAAATCGTGGTGCTCCAACCAGCTGGATACCAACCAACTCGTAAGTACTTGCAGTTACAGGTGTGATATTTTCATTTTTTATCACCCCAAGATGCCCTTCCTTGACATGAAGCAGCCAGAAAGATCAACTACCAGATTCTCCATGATTGAGGAACTGATAAATAGAAAGGGAGGACTGAAACTGGCCAAATTTTCCCATAGAAGTGGAACTTAAGAAACTTGCATATATTTTACCTGAGTTCCTTTCTCAGGAGATACACTGTCAGACCTTCCAGATAGTATCAAGGAACTGAAACTTTTCAGATCACTATATCTGGACAATGAGGGACATCTGCTGCCTGTTCACCAACTCCTCTTCCTTACCCCTCCATAATTCCCTGCTATAGAAAGACCTAACTTTAGTCTCCCTAAGACAGGGTTGAGACTGATCTCCCTGCCAGTATCACCTGCATTAAAACCTGTCTTCCCTGGCAATACTTTTGTCTCAGGGATTGGTTTTCTATGCTAGGAGCAACTCAACCTAAGCTAAACCCCAGGCATGCAGCAACAGTGGCACCTAGAAGTACTGAACATACATAAAATACTTTTTGTCTCCTTTTCTTACTACTCCAGTTATATCTTCATTATTTCCATCTCTATTCTTCTTCTAGATACTGCCAAACTATTCTATGTACTTTCAGATCACTTAATACTAATGTAAATACCAGACATGCTGGCACTCTTAGTTCAAAATTTATTCTAAAGGTTTAAGAATCTACTCAGAGTCTTAAATGTCCTGATAACTAAAACTCCAAGAGTCTCCTAAAGAGAGGAAAACTGCTCTCCTGTGAAGGGGATATCTGCCAGTTTTTCTTACTTGTCATTGAAATAATTACTGTAAGGTAAGCTCTTTTCTGCCAGTGCTTAAGGACTTAATTTCAAGAGCACTTAGGTGACAGGACCACCCTCATCAAATAGCAGTGCAGAACTATTTGGTACCATGACCCCAAATTACATGGCGCTCCCGGTCAGTAGGATCTGACAGTCTGGGATGAAATGTACTTGAATAAAGAACAAAGACAGGTGTTTATGGCCTTTATTGTATTGGCAAGTAAATTAAAATGCAAAAAGAGTTGCTAAGTCTGGCCTGATTTTGTCACTAACATTCTTCAAGTGTACTTAGTAAGAAGCTAATATCTGGATAAGGCAGAACTATGGTGTATTAGTCAGGGTCCCCTAGAGAGACAGAACTAATAGGGTTGATATATAAATATAAAGGGGAGTTTATTAAGTATTAACCTACACCATGACAAAATCCCACAATAGGCTGTCTGCAAGCTTGAGGAGCAAGAGAGCCAGTCCAAGTCTCAAAATTGAAGAACTTGGAGTCCAATGTCTGAGGGCAGTAAGCATCCAGCACAGGAGAAAGCTGTAGGCTGGGAGACCAGGCCAGTCTCTAATTTTCATGTTTTTCTGCCTGCTTTATGTTCACTGGCAGCTGAGTAAATGGTGCCCACCCAATTAAGGGTGAGTCTGCCTTTCCCAGCCCACTGACTCAAATGTTAATCTCCTTGGCAGCACCCTCACAGGCACACCTAAGATCAATACTTTCTATCCTTCAATCCAATCAAGCTGACACTCAGTATTAACCATCACGTGGAGACAGTAAAAAGATCAGTGATTGCCAGTGGTCAGGGAGGAGCGGGGTATGAAGCACAGATTTTTAGGGCAGTGAAAGTATTCTGTTTGATATGATAATGGTGATTCATGTCATTATACATTTGTCCAAACCCATAAAATATACAACCCAAAGAGTGAGCCTTAATATAAATCTCAACTTCATAATTATGTCAATGTAAGTTTGTCAATTTGTAACAAATATACTGCTCTGGAACAGGATATTCATAATCAGGGAGGTTGTGTGGGTGTGGGGTACAGGGATATATAGGAACTCTGTACTTCCTGCCCAATTCTGCTCTGAACCTAAAACTGCTCTTTGGGAGAAAAAAAGTTTATGAGAAAAAGAAGCAGCAGTTAGAGAATCCTATTTTATTCTGATTTATCTATTAAATTCTAAGCTGAATATTTGACTTTATATATCTAGTTCAACTATATTTGCTTTGTCTCCTTATGCATTGAAGCAGACCTCTATTTGTTGTTAATACCATCAGGGAGAAAATGAGTCATATATTCCTAACCAAGGTACCAATTTAAATTATAGTTAGGCATCAAATCTAATATTCAAAGAGATATCTAAACAAAGTTAACTTAAAATAATTAAGCTTACAAATTCTATTAATGTAGATATTAAAATCCACACCTATCTATACATACTTACCATTAGTAAGTAAATAATGCAAGATATCATAGAGTAGCAGTTCTCAAACTTTATCTCAAGTTCTCTTTACATTCTTAAAAATGATTGAGAACTCTAAAGAGCTGTTATGTGAGTTATATATGTGTCCATATTTGCTGTATTAAAATTTAAATAGAAAAATGTTAGACATGTATTTGTTTATTTTAAATTCATTACATATTACTGTAAAAATTATTTTTATAAATAATGACTACATTTTTCCCCCAAAAATTAGAGAAAAGTGACATTTTTTAACACTTTGTACACCTTTTTTTAATCTGGCTTAATGGATTCTCATGTTCTGCCTCTGCATTCAGGCTGTTGTGATATGTTGTTAGACCTAAGATATGAAGAAAATTAACTGTCATACAAATTCATAGTTGAAAAAGGGAGGACCTTACAAAGCTTCTGGAAGGGTTTCAGTAACCCCCAGGGGTTCTCAAACCTCACTTGGAGAATTACTTCCAAATGTCATTTTGCATTTCATTTGTTTGAAGGTCATGTGCTTCCACACAGGCTTCTGCTAACACCTGAAATTATAGCCTTTTACTTATTCCAAGCTAAAATTCAAATTTGACAGCTCATATCAAACCATGACATTTCAAAAATGTTTTTCAAAGCTTTTACTATAGCAACTCTGATGAAATTGATATTTTTATTTGAACTGATATGAAAACATTTGAGGTTTCATTTATATACTTCATCTCAAACTTTTTGGAAAATTTTGAATATAAATTGTACCATCTGGAAAAAATGAAACATTGGTATATAGTTATTAATCCAGTTTTAGGTATACTCATAACAAGATATATCCTCTTTTATAAAAATAATTTAAAAGTGAGCTTAAAACAAGAACAAGTAATTATAGTTTTGTTTATTAACTAAATAAATATTTGATTCTAAACTTACTACCTTGGAATAAAATTTTAAGTATATAACCTTTAATTTTTATTACAAATAAAAATAATGTAAATCATCCAGTTTGGGGTTTTTCAATATAATTTCCAACTAAAAGAAACTAGGGCTGACCAATGGAATGTCTAACTTCAGATCTGAGTCAGGATATACACAAGATGAGCATCGGATAACTTGTGCCACAAAGCCAGGAATCCGTTAACAACAAAATGTGTGAAAATGTGTCAAAGGGACACAGAAACCAATATCAAGTAGCTTCTTTGGCCAAAGATGGACAATTTAAGCATCAAAAAAAGTAATGAATGCAGTTGTTTGAATCATACTGAATATATAAAAATTCATGAGTTAATGATGTTCCAAAAAGGGAAGGCAAAAAAATAAAAAGAAAAAAAAATCCACTGGACAATATTGCAAGTAGCTAGCACTAAGTTCTTATTCTAAAATTGTTCATTAAAAGAAAAGAATTCAAATGTTCTGATTTATCTTTCTTGATTAAACTGTATATCAGAAAACCAAATTGTTGTTGAGAGAAATCTATTTTATACAATATATATGAAACAAATAACAGAATTGGCAAACTACCATTTAGAAATCTTGCATTTAATAAATGATTCAGGCAACCATCATCAATGAATGAAACTAACAGCTGAAAGGTTCATGAGGAACTTTCCAATGGAGAACAGACTGTCACTGCCTCAGCATAATAATGTGTCATTACAGAGGGACTCCAGACCTTGTGTGCTTCCTGATCTAATGCCATCTGATGCACTCAGCACAACTGTGAAATGTTATCACCCAAAAAACAAAAATGGAATCTAATCAAGCTTTAAAACTGACTTCTCACAAGCTTACAGAAAACATGAGGATTACAGGAAGAAGTTAAATGACATCACAAAGAAGGAAACAGGTAAGTGTAGAATGGCAAACATGCTCTAGGACAATTGATGTAGTCTCTACAACAAGTTAATAACTGGACACAGGAGAGGGAAGGGGTCAGGAGAAACCTAGATTAAAAAAATATAGCCATGAAATGTAAGATGTGAACCATTATTTGGATCCTAATTCAAACATCACAATTATAAAGACTTGTAAGACAATCATGGACATTTAACTATGAACTGGTGTTAGGTGATACCAAAGAAATATTGTTATTTCATTAGGTGTAATAATGGCACTGTGATTATGTAAGAAAATGTCCATAATTTTTGGAGAGGCATTCTGAAGTATGTTGAAGTTAAATGATATACTATCTGGAATTTGCTTTATACTTCAACATCAAAAAGAAAAAAAAGAAAGAAAAAAAGAGATAACATAAATGTGAGAACAAAATGGATAATTATTGAATGTAGATGATGAGAGGAGTTATTTGTATTTTTTCATGAGTTTTGTTTATTTTTGAAATTTTGTATAATAAATATTTTTTTTAATTTTATTTTTTATTGCATTTTAGGTTTTGGGGTACATGTGAAGAACATGCAATATTGTTGCATAGATACACACATGGCAGTGTGATTTGTTGCCTTCCTCCCCTTCACCTATATCTGACATTTCTCCCCATGCTCTCTCTCCCCAACTCCCCACCCCCCACTGTCCCTCCCCTATTTCCCCCAACAGACCCCAGTGTGTAGTGCTCCCCTCTCTGTGTCCACGTGTTCTCATTTTTCAACACCCGCCTATAAGTGAGAACATGCGGTGTTTGATTCTGTGTTCTTGTGTCAGTTTGCCGAGAATTATGGTTTCCAGATTCATCCATGTCCCTACAAAGGACACAAACTCATCGTTTTTGATGGCTGCATAATATTCCATGGTGTATATGTTCCACATTTTCCCTGTCCAGTCTATCAATATAAGTGACTGCTGTAGCTCAGATTTTCTAGAAAACAGTGCCTGAGACAAGCACACACGTTAAAATTTTCTTGGGGGGTGTAGTACTAGAAAAGCAATAATGAAGGAAAGTGGGGGAAAGAGGCAGGGACAAAGGGAGGAAGATCCATGGCGGTATGTTTCCAAGCTGGTTATAGCATCCCAGTATATGCAGTTGGTTGCTTAGTCACACAGGACATCTCAAGAAGGCTGTGTGAAACCCCTGGGTAACAGAACCAGCCCTCAAGGAGGGGAAAGGTTAAAGCATTTTTTAGACTGGATTCTTCCTGCCTTCTGTCTCTCATTCATCCATGTTTGTTCCATAAAGCAGGGCAAGCATGTGGGAAAAAAGGTTGGGAGCAGGGGAGTGAAAATGGGTTTCATGAAATGACTGAGATTTATTTAATCTCACAATTTAGGATTTAAACAAATCAGTGACATTCAGGTTTAGTGAAGACTCACTTATTATTTTAACCTTTTTGGACTAAAATAATCATTCTGCCTGACTTTCTTTTTACCTCTGTAAATAATGTATTCAGGCCAAAGTCATTATTTTTGATTAACAAAAATCACAGTCACATAAATGGCTACAGAAACGAAATACAGGAGAAGGGTTCTACCACAGTGACCTGCACATTTGCATGTGCCCCTTGCACAGCTCCACAGAGGCCAAGTCAGCAAGACTGGACTGCAACTGGTCTAAGCTGTGGTGGAAAGCTGTTGATCATCCCACAACATGAGATCATGAGAGGCTTGTGAGGAGCTGCCCCAGGGCCACCCTCATTCACCTTCCAGTTTTTCATTGCCTCCTGTATTCTGAGGAGCTTTGAGACTTTCTGCCTCATTCTCCCTACAGTATAGCTGCAGGCTATAAAACTGCTCAGCTAAAGCATGACGTTGGTCCCTCAGGAACAGGGTGCCCTATCATCCAGGTTGTGGTCATCTGGCTTCCTTTGTATCAGTGTCACCCTGTGCAAGGGAAACCAGAGCTGACACCTTTGGCTACTCTTACTTTTGCTGTCCAAGTAAGTAATAAACTGTCTGAATCTAAATATGGCAGCTCATTGTTTTCTTACTGGCTGAATCTATCAGCCTTGCCTTACCTTGACAAATTCTAGGCAAGAAGTTTTCACTTTGCTTAACAGTAAAAAGGTTCTTTTCTCTCTTCTTTTATAGGGTTATAACAAAGTAGCAAACAGAAAAATGAGTGAGTGCAAAACATAAAAGCTAGTGAATATCTCATCTTTTTCATTTTTTCCCTTTATCACTACATATATACATTATCTCTTGGTAATGGAAATATGTAAGCCTTGATAAATGACTATCCTAGTAATGGTTGACCAAATCCTTAGATCCATGAATGAAGGAAGCAATTATGTAGGAGACCTGGGCCTGCCTTGCATTTTGTCCAGGGGTTTCCTGGTACTCCACAGTGGGGAAAAAGGGGGCGACGGAGTTGTTTTGGTTGGCTTTTCATTGATAATACTGAGATATGTGAACGAATTCCTGAAATGATCTAGTAAGTAAGCCAGATAATAATTACAAACTAGCAAATCATAATAACTAGTAATGGGAGAAACAGTTCAAAAGAAAACCACACATGGTAAAAATGTGTTAACAAAAACAACCCAAGATTCATATCTTGTTAATAACTATAAAAACCAAAACACTGAAAGAGTAGATTTAGCTGGAATAATAAATACAAAATAACAAAGCAATGGCTAAGCCTGCACATGATCAAAATATATTATTGACTACAGTCAACAAATTCTATTTTCCTTCATCAGAGAATGTCTTTATTTCCCACTCACTTCTGAAGGATGTATATTCACCAGAAATAGAATTGACAGTTCTTTTCTTTCAGTACTTGAAACTGTTGTGTTATTAATACTTCCTTTTGGCCTCCATGGTTGCCAGATGACGAATCTGTTCTCACTCAAATTGGTATACTTCTATAAGTTATAGGCTGTTTCTCTCTGGACGCTTTCAATATTTTTTTTATTTGTCCTTATTATTCAAAAGTTAATTGAGGTGTCTTGACATGGATTTCTCCTATTTGGGGTTCACTCCCTCTCTTGAATCTGTAGGTTTATATCTATTGCCAAATTTAGGACATATTAGCAAATTATTTCTTCAAATGCTTTTTTGGTCTCATTCTTTCTCCTCTACATCTGAAACTCCAGTGATGCAAATGCTAGCTCTTTTGTTATTGTCCCACAGGTTCCTCAGTTCGTTCAATTTTTTTGTTCTATTTTCTCTATTGTTCAGGTTGGGTAAATTATTATTATTATTATTGTAGAGACAGGGTCTCCTTGTGTTGTTTATACTCGTATAAACTGCTGGACACAAGGGATCCTCTTTTCTCAGCCTACCAAAGTGCTGAGATTACAGGCATGAGCCACCACACCCAGCCAGCTTGGGCAAATTCTACTGATGTGTCCTAAAGTTCATCACTTCTGTCTTTAGTCGTCTTGACTCTACTATTGAACCCATCCAGAAATTTTTTTATTTCATTATTTTATGTTTTAGTTCTATAATTTCTATTTGGTTCTATTTTGTTAACTTATTTATTTGCTAAGATATCTTATTTTTTATTTGTGTCAAGAGAATTTGTAATTGCTGGTCAAAGTATTTTTATAATAACTGCTTTAAAATCCATATTAGATCATTCCAGCATCTAATTCATCTTGATTTTGGCATCTGTTGATTTTCTTTTCTCATCAACTTGTGATTTTCCTGGTTCTTGGTAAGAGGAATGATGTTCAATTATACCCTGGATATTTTGGATATTATAGTGTAAGACTCTGATTCTATTTAATCTTTTTTTAATCAGATGTCTTCCTGTTAAGGTATAGCAGGAAAGCAGGTGATTTTGTATGTTTGGTCTCCCAGTAGGCCCACCAACACCATCCAGTCAAACATGGAGTACTTACTCATCCTGTCTTGATGTCTATGGGTGGGGTATTCCTTTTCTAGTGCTGTCATAACAAAGTACCACAGATTGGGTGGCTTAAAAAACAGAAATTTGGCCAGGTGCAATGGTCCACACATGTAATCCCAGGACTTTGGAAAGGTGAGGCAGGCGGATCACAAGAGCAGGAGTTCGAGACCAGCCTGGCCAAAATAGTGAAACTCTGTCTCTACTAAAAATACAAAAATTAGCCTGGCATGGTGGCACACTTCTGTAGTCCTAGCTGCTCGGGAGGCTGAGGCAGGAGAATCACTTGAACTCAGGAGGCAGAGGTTGTGGTGAGCCAAGATAGAGTCAGTGCTCTCTAGCCTGGGCAACTGAGTAAGACTC